>JAADXN010000214.1:0-34822 GCA_023337875.1 Pythium apleroticum | reverse complement strand
TGGTCTGTCGGCGACCGACATCAGCAAGCTCAAGATCTGGTCGTCGGACTACCCGAAGGAGTTCCCGATCTGCGGCAGCTGGATCCTGCCAGCGTCGCGATTCGTGATCCAGAACGACGACCACGACCAGCAGCAGCAGGGCTCGACGTCGCGTGATATGCAGGACAAGGGCTCGGTGCTGGTCAAGAACCGCGACGTCGCGACCCACCGAAACTTTGAGGTCCAGCTCTTCACACGTCGTGAGGCCGACTGGAAGATCAAGGTCGTGCTCAGCTCGTACACTCTGTTCCCAGACAACACCCCGGCGGGCTTCCCGGATGGATACTCGGACTGTAACAAGGGCTTTGACGCGTCGTCGGGCCAGAAGTGTACACTGAGTGTGCCGTACGAGAAGGCCTTCCGTGCGGGCTCGTGCGGTTACACCGTCGAGGGCTTTGCTACTGTTGGCAAGTACACGCGCGTGCACCGTGACCTGCAGATCGTCAACGCCATGCGTGGATGGGTGGGTCTCGGCTCGGTGTCGGCCAGCCAGGTCGGCATCACGGGCTCGTGCTAGATGGTGACCATTTGCGTGTGTTTTATGCACAAGTTTTCATTTCCCAAAAACATCTAAACATCTAAAAATGCGTTTACGCTCAATATCAGTTTCCGTTTGATCTAATCGTGATCTACCGGTTATTCGTCAAACCGGTTGTGGTAGCTGTTGGTTGTTGGTGCAGTTGCAAAATGGGAGCATTTTCCATGAGCCATTTCGTTAAAATCACTCTCATTTAGCAACTCGCCCTTGCAGCGATCATTCTCACTGAAGCAGACAGGAAGGAAAAGCCGGCAGCAGGATGGGCGGGTCGTCGCGCAGCTCGTGGGAGGGCCAAGCGGAGCTCAAGAAGGCGCTGGACGGGCTCGCGAGCGCCAAGGGCGTGTCTGCGAACCGTGTGAAGACGGTCGCGAGCGTCGCGTTTCAGTACGCGAAGGTGCGGGTCTCTAACGCCGCCTGCCGCCGACAGAACCAACGACTGAATGCGCGGTCTTGTGTGACGTCCTAGGACTACAAGCGCGTGGTGCACGATGTGGAGATGTTCTTGTGGAAAGGAGAGGTGGAGCATCGATTGGGAGGTGAGTGGCTTGTGTAGCGATGGCGCTGTGGAGAGGTGCAGACGCTCACGGCTCTTCGTGTTCTGTGGGTGGATGGCAGGGCTCTACGCGATGGATGCGATCATGCGCCAGGTAAGCTTTTGTGTTGCGGCCAGCGCATAGCATGAGATGGGGCGGCAAGGCTGACGGCTGTTCGCGATGTTGATTGATCAGTCTCAAGCGAAGCTGGGCGCGAAGGACGTGTTCGTGAAGCGGTTCCTGCAGCACATGAACAACACGATTGCGGCTGTGAAGAAGATTCCTGCGGGCCAGCAAGACAGCGTGCGGCATGTGATTGAAGAGTGGCAGACGAGGGGATTCTACACGGCCGAAGAGATCGAGCAGGTTGGCGGCAGTGACTATTCGATTCGAAACGCGTCCTCCAAGCTAGCAGCTGGAGATCCCCACGCGAGTGCTACGTCGCGCGCCAGTCCAAGCCACGCAGACGCCGCCTCGAAGGAGAAGCTTGCGTCACTGTTGTCCATTATCAAGAAGCAGAAGGAGCTGAAGGAGCAACAGACCGGTGCACCAGCTCAGCAACCCCCTGCCAAGTCATCAGCTTCGATGGAGCCTCCACGTTCTCGCGACGTCGGTATTTTGTCTTCTCCGGGTGGTCTACGATCGTCTGGCTATGGCCGCGATGGAAGCCCTGCTTCGCGAGGTCGTGGTCGAAGCCGCAGTCGAAGCCGTGATCGGGACGGTGGCCGTGAGCACGATTCTCGCCCGAGGGACCGTTCTCGTGGATTTGAGGATGGCACTCGATCCCGTGATAGACGAGATTTGTCTCCACGTGGATCTCCAGCAAGAACCGGGCAGAGAAGAGGACACGATTCGAGCCGCCGCGACTCTCCCGACGACTACCGTGACTCGAAGAAGCCTCGCAGCTCCCGATGGGGGCCGTCTCGTCCCGCGGACGGCGGCGGAGACGACAATAGACCACCTTCTATTGACACCAGTCGTGATCACGATCGATCGACTCGCTTTGAAAGTCGTTCTCCTCCACGTAACCGTTTTGATGGACCTCCAGGCCCGGGATTAATGCCTGGGCCACCAGGACACTCCGGTCAGTGGGCACCGCCTGGATATCAGGGGCCTCCACCAACTTTTCGCGCGAGTATGCAGCCACCAAACATGTTCCCTCCACCGGGTCCCATGGGTCCTGTAAACGGGCTAGTGGGTCCGCCACCACGAGGCGGTCCGGGGATTCCTCCGCGAGTTCCCCCAGGTCCAGGACTCGGCAGTGGCTTTCCAGGAGGAAATCCCGGGTTTGACGGCGGTGCTCGTCGGTTTGATGGGCCTTCGCAGTCGGAAGGAGAGCCGCAGCGGTCGGGTACCCCTCGCAGTGGAGGGGATAACCAAGGCAGTTCAACGGGCGAAGTGTGTCGCAAGTTCATCGCGGGTCGCTGCACGTTTGGAGACCGATGCTGGTACGCTTCCCGTGGACGAATACATCCGCTTTGTCTGTTGAGATGGGACACTGAGAATAACGCTCGTTTGTGTGACTGCCACAATGATTTCTCCACAGGCACATCCACGACCAGCAGCCGACGGGAGCTCCTCGGCCGCGCACAGAGATGAATCCAGCACGACGCAAGACTGTTCTGTGCGCTAATTTCCCTCTTGGAAACTGCCGCTATGGCGATCGCTGCAGGTAAGCTAGGGCTCGAGTTCGACGAAGAGTTCATGATGGCTAACTGCGCGTTTTGTGAAGTTTCGCCCATGGTGAAGACGATTTGGACAAGTCCGCGATGGGAGCGCGACGTCCGTCACCGTCGCTCGAGATGTCGCGAGAAGGAGGAGCTCCAGCGATGCGCGGTGCAAGTCCGCACGGCTTCGAGAACGTGCCATGGTCTCAGCAGCGTACATCCCCTGCCCCCAGTCCTCACCAGCCGCATGCATTCAGTGCAGCTAACGCCTACGATCGTCCACCGCAAGCACAAGCGCTCGATCAATCTAGAGCTCCTCCTTATGGAACTGGGCCTCCTGCGTCTCATGGTGCTATGCTTAATGGACGGCCTTACGGTGTTCCACCTAGTGGCTATGGGTCCCAACCTGTGCCATTCGACGGACGGAACCCTGGCCAAGCCCATCCTGCTCCAGCGGGAGGCAACCAGTGGGCGGGAGCTGCTGCCGCCTCTGGCTACGGTGGCTACGCAGCGAGTTCCTACGTGGCAAGCCAGACACCTGCCACTCAGCCTCCAGTCAAGACGATGCCTGCGGCTCCACCAGCGTCTGCACCTTCAGTGTCAGTGGCCCCGGCCTCTCGAGAACGGGCTCCTTCGCGAGACGAAGACGAAGGCGAGAGCACGGCAGCCGAGTTCTCACTGCAATACGACGACGACGAGTAGCGTCCGCACGGCGCTGGCGTGCGTGAGAGCAGCATTCGATAGGAAGGAAGTAGTGTAGTGCCACGGCGAACTGTCGATACATGATTGATCGCATTTCTTCATTTCTCGTTGTGTATTTTTTCAGAATTGGCGGTCCAGAATGTAGCCATGTCGCCATTCTCAACATTCTGATTGGCTAAAAGCACATGCCATCGTGGCCGATTCCGTGAAGATTTGGCAGGCGGAGGAATGGAACAGAGTGACGACACGAGCGTGCGGATGCCGCTGCTGCAGCAGCACAACCAGCGCACTGGGCGCGTGCAGTCTTCACGCGACCGCGTGCGATCTCGGCTCGTGTGGGCGCTCGTGTTGGTCGTCATAGCCGCGACGGCGCTCGTCACACGTCGCAGTTTGGACGTGTCAGATTCGTTTTTGGCGTCGGGCTCGGCTTCCACGACGCCCGGCACGTCGCTGTTCGACCACCACTTCGCGACCAAGACAGCGTACTGGGACCAGCGCTGGAAGACCACGGCGCTCCATGACAGGCGCCGTTCATTGCGCCTCTGGCCAGCAGCTCAGGCTCAAGATGCGATGCAAGCGAAAGGCCAAGCGAAGGGCGGGCTGCGACTGATGCAAAGCCAGATCGTCACGCGGCATGGCATCCGGTGAGGCCCTCTTGGTTTGCACTGCACGCAAACATGCTACAGTTGTTCATTCGAGTTGCTTTTTGTAGTTTCCCGACTCTGGGGCCGATCAAAGACGTCGAAGAGCTGCTGAAAAAGCTCTCACTCTTTGAAGAGTGCCTGCCGCGATGGCTACGCGGCTACTCCCTACAATACAACCAGAGCATGCAAGGAGAGCTCTCCAGATCAGGGTTCAAGGAGATGGAGCGGTACGCCGTTCGAACGCTGGGTGCCCACGGTCGAGGCCGCCATCGAGAATTCTATTCCCCTGAACGCTTCCGTCTCTCCCACACCCACGTCCAGCGCACCAAGGACTCGGCCCTCGCGTACGCCTGTCTTGAAGTCATGATTGTGCATTAGGATGCCAGTTGATCGATGAATCTCTCTCTCTCTCTGTGTACAGGTTTGCGGACAGATACTTTTCAAATCCTCAAGACGTCCAGTACATCGAGCGGCCGAAAGCCAACGTGAGTTGAGTTGTTGCGACTGGTGGAATTTCCGGCTAATTCATCTCTTTGGACCCACAGGACACGCTACTCCGCTTTTTCGACCTGTGTCCGCGATACCAGAAACAAGTCAAGCAGAACAAAACCGCAATTCGTGAGATGCGCGCCTTCGCCCAATCCACAGCCATCAACACGAGCATCATGCAGCTGAGCCAGGCCCTCGGCGTCGGGAACGAGCCACTCACCCTCACAGTCAAAGACCTCACCGCCGCATTCTCGGCCTGCGCGTACGTCCTACACCCAGTGAGGAGCCTGTGAAACACTTACTGATGTGCGTTCTGTTGATATGCATTCGCACAGCTTCGATGTCGCACTGTACGGTATCCACGACCAGTGGTGCACGTTGTTCTCGCAGCAAATGGTCGACGCGCTCGACTACTACGACGATCTGAAGGCCTTCTGGCAGCTGGCGGGTGGCTACGCCGTCAACTACGAGATGGCTAGCGTTCTGCTGCAGGACATAGTGCAGGAAATGGACCAGCGTATCCACGGCGCCTCCTCCATCGAAGGTGCCTTTCGCTTCGCCCACGCGGAGACCACGTTGCCACTGATGACTCTGCTCGGGTTCGGCTCGAAGGCGCCTCTGAAAGCGACTGCAAGCGAGCAAGAAATCACGACAAGGGGATTCCGTACGTCTGTGCTCGCTCCGTTCGCCGCGAACATCGAGTTTCGCCTCTACGCTCGACTAGAGACCCCAGGGTCAGAGACGGACGCCCTGCCGAAGCACGGTTATTACGTGCAAGTGCTGGTGAATGAGCGTGACGATGTGGTGATTCCAGGCTGCGACGACGTCTTCTGTCCACTCGAGACACTCAAGACGCGGTTGTGGAAGCGGAGTCTGTACGACTACGACTTCCACGAGCAGTGCCGTTTGTAAACTAGCTAGGGATTTCGTTGCCTTTCTGATCAGATTGAATCTGAGTGGCATCAGATTTATCAGAGCTGAATGAAGCGGCATTGGTCGACTTGGCGACGCTTACCGCGAACATGGAGCGTGGCGGCGTCGACTCGTGCGCGTAGTTTCAACGCGTTAACGGCGCTAGTGCGCAAACAACACCGCTATGGCGGACAGCTCAGAGCCCATGCTCGGCCCTGAGACTTCTCCCACGCCGTGCAGTGCCCGCAGTGGCGAGAATTCGTCCGTACAAGTCGGAGATCCGCCAGCGAACGGCGTCAAGACGGCAGCTACACGGATTCCACTCGGCAGCGTTCTCGAGCTCACGTGGCTGCGCGTATCAAGCGCTCCTCTCGATAAATTCGAACTCCGCAGTCAGAAGACTTCGCTCGATTTGGTTCTACGATGGACGGCACAAGCGTCAAGTCAGCGAGTGCAAACGCCACCACAATCCACGAAGCTATCCGTCTCTGCGAGCTCGTTCACACGCGATCAGTGGCAGCTTCCAGCTACTGACAACGTTGCGCGAAGCGCACTCACACCGGAGCTGTTGCAGCTGCTTGGGGATCCACAGAACCGCGAATTCGTCCTCCTCCACGTGTCGTTGGCACCGCGCCGGTCGAGTGTGCGGGCCTGGAGTGTGAGCTTCACGCTGGCGGTGGACACCAACATGCTGCAGCAGTGTGGCCCTGGCCATGCGTGCGAAATCCAGACGGGGCTTTGCGACCAGGACGGCGCCTCGGTGGGTGTCGCCAGTGTTCTATTACGGTGGGGGCAGCCCTCGCAACTGACAGCGCCACCACCCACAATCGGACGCCACGAGTCTCAGCCCGTGGTTGTGTGGCTCCATCTCTTGCAGCTCAAGCGACTCGCGAAGACAGAGAGTGGCACTGGCTTGGCGGTTGTGCTGGAAATCTCGATCACAGGCCAGGAGGCGAGTCGTGCTTCGCGTTCGCGCCCCGTGGAACTACTGAAGCCAGACGCTGATCTGTCCGTGGAGAACGCAGTGACGCTGACGGTTGATGACGAGCACACGCAAGCGATCCGACTGGTGGTGTACCGACACAGTGCTAAGGAACGATCTATACGCCTCGCTGAGGCACTAGTCTCTATCTCCACGCTGGAGAGCTCATTGGGGGCGACGGTAGTGATTCAGCTTCTCAGCTCGCCGGCCATGGCAGACAATCGAAGCGATGTGACTCAGGATGTATGGGGTGAGCTCACAGCGAGGGCTTCTGTCGTGCACCACGAATTGGCCAGTGACTGTGACGACCGATTGCCGTCCGCAGCCACCTCGGTCTTTGGTGCGAGTGTGTACGCACCGGAGTTGAGTGACGGAGGAGGAACCCTGGAGATCGAGCTCGTCAACGCGAGCGTCGAAGGACAACAACCTGGACAGCACAAAGATGCGAAGATGTCTGTGGATGTGAAGCTGCACGTACCGTCGAGTAAGTGGACCGCGACAACAGATACCGCTTTGGCCAATTCAACAGCAGTCGAGGGTCGTCTCCGATTCAAGCAGCAAATGTTTTCCACACAAGTCCAATGGGCTGCAAAGGAGCGTGTGATCCCCACGCTCAGCTGCCATCTCTCACTTCGAACGAGCGGTGCTGACATTCGAAAAGATACCAAGAGCCTCACGCAGTCGACTCTTCGTGCGGAGACAAACTCGAATGATGGGGTCGCCGACTCGGCATCGGTGAAGGTAGTCCGTGGCTCCAATTGCGTCCAACTCCCAGTGCTGTTCACGTATCCAGACGAATGGATGGATATGGATCTTCCTGTGAGCCTGGCCAGTGATGACGATGCGGACTCGACGACGACGCTTGTGCAGCTTCGAATACGCGTGCGGCTACTCACCGAGAATGCCTCAGCCACCCAGCAACCGCTACCGCATCCAACCAAACTCTCTGGCCATCTCACTCTGTCCAACGCTCGTACGAGCGGCTCGTTTCTCAAAGGCCACCGCCCACACGACACCTACGCAATCGTGCTTGAGACCTCTGGTAAATGCAATGAAGAGAAGGCGTCTGTGTCAGCGACAGCAGATGAAAAGGCAGTCACGTGGGCCAGTACCACATCGTGTGAAGTGGTGAGGGCTGAGTTTGCACCGGTGCTGGTTGCGAGAATACACCGAATACTCCAATCAAGCAAGACGTCGTCAGTTGATCCACTCGCAGCCAGCAGCGACAAAGGCGAGCCTCTCGGAATGCTGTCGATGATGCTTCCGGGTGACGTGCTCCATCGCAAGCATCTTGTGTCTCTCTCCCTCCCGTTTGCAGCGATGTCTTCGAGTGGAAATCGCGGTGATCCATCTGCTCGCAAAGCCGGAATGCTCAGCTTTGACTTGCAGTTCATCGACAACTCGCCGCCAAGCGCCAGTCGCCACATCTCGTCCGTGAAACTCGTCGTCCAGCACATTCTTTGGACTGCCGTCCCAGCGCCACTCGCGCTTGCGATCGCCTCCGGTCGGACGTTTACTGTACAAAGCTCCTTGTCTGTCATTGGCGGGGAATCGTTGAGCGAAGTGCTGTGGTCGCACGACACGCCGGACATGCAAGTTGTGGTTGATGAAGACGGAGGGTACGTAGTGGATCACTCGATCAGACTGAGCGACGCGACGATCGCAAAGTTGGTGGCGTCGACGGCCACCAAAAGTATGCTGATCGTCAAGCTCCACAGCGGCGACAGCAGCCGAAACGTCGAGCGTGTGGTCTTGGGACAAGCCGTCGTTCCGATACGAGGAGGGTGGGCGGCCTTCGCGGAGCTGGAGCAGAGTAAGTGGCACAAGTTGTACGAAGTGGGCCGTCGGGGCAGCGGGAACCCTGAGGCGATTGGGGAAATCCAGCTGAGCGTCGTGAAGAAAGAGGATGAAGCTGACCGTCTTGGCGCTGCTGGTGAAGAGCGTCATGAGCGCGTGGACGAGTGGCTGTACATCGAAGTCGTGGAAGCAATCTGCAAAAACTCCGATATTTCATCTCCCAACTCAACGCAAGCAATCGTTCAGCTCGCGCAAATCGGATCCTCTCGGCGGCCTCAGAGAACCAAGCCACAGTGGAGTCCCGATGGAGTGTGGCGTTGGAATGGAGACGGGGTACTCTCCGTACCCTACACAGGTGAGAGAGATGGGACTACGACCACGTACACACTAACTCTGGTGCTTGATCACGATCGGCACATTCCTGTCACTAATCACGTGAATCTCAGCGAGTACGTCCAGCGCACGGGGCATACAGGTGCCATCGAAGACTGGCTCAGCACAGGAGACCACAACACCCACGTTCGGCTTCGTATATCGTACGTACCACCGGTATTTGGTGCGCTCCGGCTGAGCATCCACAGCATCCAAAGCTTTCTCGGCCCTCGTGCATCTGATCTTTCGATTCAGCGTGTTGCGTGGCGATGCGCAATCGTGTCGTCACAAGTGACAGCAACGAGTGAACCAAAAGAGGGGGATGCACGTAGTCTCCAGCCACTGGAAGGCTCCCAGCTCGTGCTGCCACTCGATTCGAGTCGTAGTGAGTTCGCGTCTCAGGTCATACCGGCGATTAAGCTTCAGGTGCTCGGATATGCAATGGGTATCCAAGAGCTCTGCCTGGGTGAGGCATCGACTCCGTTACCAGCGTTACTTTCGGCACTTCTTCAGGCGCCAGGCATCATACACAAGGAGTGGATCACCCTGCATTCGCGCCACGATGCAGCGCAGCATGTGGCCGTCGCGTTCGTTGGCTTCGAGCTCGTTCGCGGACTGAGACCAGACTCCGTGGTCGCATCGGAGGCCTTTACATCCCTGGATGCGTGGAAAGAGACCAGCGCAGCAGTGCTCACGCTGTGGAAGAAGCTCTTCTACGCTATCGACAGCGACCACAACGGACGAGTCGATCTTACTGAGTTCAAGGAGCTCTTCATCAGCCACGCACACGGTGAGGAAGAAGACGACGGGTTTTGTCGAAGGGCGTTGACTGATTCTCTGTATTTTATGTGCCAGTATTCAGCCAAACGCAGGATGGAAAGATGATTCTCCGGGTCCTCTTTCCGCAGCATGCAGAAGGGATGGATTTCCAAGCGATTGAGCGGCTGTTTGACGAGATGGACATCAATGGGGACAAGGTGAGACCGTGAGAATGGACCCGCTTCCTTTGAAGATCATTAAACATGACAACGTTGCCATTAGGGGATCGAGTGGCTCGAGTTTGTTGATTTCATGCAAGCCAAGCTGCTTGCCTTGAGACCGCAATTCGCCACACAAGTATCTCCGGTCGTGGCGCCTGTCAAAGCTTCCATGGCGATTGAGTTGAGGGCACCCGAGCAGACAAACAATGATGGGAACAACGACGCTCCTGCGCGTGAGCTGCGAAGAAAGCGTCGCGAGGACCCACGCGGCACCAAGGAGATCAGCAAGTCCTCTCCTCCTACGCCTGATACTCCTGCTGAGATGTCGTCGAAGCGGCTCAATGTTCGTCAGCTGAGCGCAGCCAGCGCGCTCCGCAGCAACGGCGCCGTTGTCTCAAGAAACACATCCAGTCCGCGATCCGATACCTCAGACCTCACAGCAAAGCTCGAGTCGCTGCAGGCGCTGCTGGATCTGGAAAAGCAGAAAAGCGCACGACTGCAAGACGAGGTACGATCACTTCGTCACGCCAACCACCAGCTTCAAATGCAACGCGAACGAGAGCTGCTCGAAGAGAAGACGAAGGAACAGTTCCTCGCTGAGGCGATTCGAAGCCACGAACAGGCACTCAGAGACCGCGACGCTGTGCGAGCCAAGCACCACACGGCGTCCATCGTACTGCAGAGCAAAGTGAGGATGCGGCTCGAGCAAAAGAAGTTCCAGGCGCTGCGGATGCAACGGTGGGGTGCCGCCATTCGAATACAGTGTGCGTACCGCTGCTTTGTAGCTGTCAAACAGCTTCGAACACTTCGGAAGATCGAGTCGTGGAAACTGCAGCGCATTGCGTCAGCCGTGAAGCTCCAGCGATTTGTGCGGCTGCATTTACGCCGCAAAGAGCGGCTGCTGCATCGACAGGCACGTGCGTTGTCTGCAGTGCTGTTGCAAAAGTGCGTGCGGAGGTGGCTGGCGATGAGGCTCAAAAAGCGGTGCGTCAAGGCGACGGTCGGGATCCAGACGTGGTCGCGACAGCGTCTGGCCATCCGCGAGCTGCAGCGGCTGCGAGACGCCACTGACCGAGTGAAGCACTGGTTGCTGGGACGTATTCACAGGCGAAGATGGTGTCAGGTGCGGGTCTGTGTGAGAAAATTGCAGCGATGGTGGCGGCAAGCAAACGAGTCACGGTGGGAATACGTCACGCAATTAGAGGCAGCGATGTGCATTCAAACGGTGTGGCGAGGCCATCAGAACCGACAGAAACTGCGTCAGCTGCTGAGGAGTCGACACGAACGAGAACGGGACGTCGCCCAGGAAGACTTGATGACGGCGGCGATGGGTCTTGACAGGGAAGCTGAAGAAGAAGGGATGAAAATGGACAGAAGAGAGGAGGTCACAGAAGCCACGAACAGCGAGAAAACCGGTGCGAGCAGCTTGGTGGCTCAAGAGGAGAGGAGGCAGAGCGAGGAAGATCGGGATGATGGCAACTTTGGTGTCGAAGATGTCCGTGGTGATGAAAGCGCACCCCCAGTGGATCAAACTCTAGACCTCAGTGTGGAAGAAGACGAAGAGCCGGTGGAACCAGAGACCATCCCAGCTACCAAGTCCGCAGATTCTGAAGGAACCAGGGCTGCCTGCGATGATACGCAACCTTCGACCGCGGTTGCTGAGCTCACACCTAGTGAAAGTGAAGGCCATGGAATTGGCTTCGTGTGCGAGGAGGTAAGCACTCGTGTGGCAGCCCTCGACTCGGAGAATTCAATCTCGGGAGCCATCCAAGAGATCGATGCGGAGCGCTCACTCGCGTTGCAGGCCGCAGAAGTGTTGCGGTCGCTGATTGATCGGGTTCTCACTGATGCGACGACTGGAGATGGAGATTCGTTCGTGGAACGCGCGGATGTGGTTGTTGAAGAATCTGGAGACAGGCACGTCGGTGTTGTTGTCAACGATCGCCGTAGCAATCAAGACACCGATACATCAGTCAGTGACATGCCAATCGAGTCTCATGACCGTCCAAGTGCGCACGAGGAAGGAGAAGACGTGGAGTCGGGAGCACAAGCACACGAGGAGAATCGAACACAGGACGAGGTCGCGCGACTTGTCGACGAGCTGGTTGCCTCTGTTGGCGAGCAACAGGTTTGTGTGGGATACGGAGACGACAGTCACGTGGCGGAGGACGACAAATGCGGTGGCGAAGTAGTCGGCCAAGTGCTTCGTGAACTCGTGGAAGCTGTCGCGGCTCGCGGTAGCGCAGTCGAGATTCCGGAGGAACACGGTGAGGAGGATGAGCTGTCAAACGCAGTGGGGCTTCATCGAGGCAGAGATTTGCCGTCCTCGCCCGAGGATCTCGCTGATGAAGTGGCATCGACTGCAACTGAAACCGACATCGTTGCAGTCAATACCCGTGTAGATGAAGATACAGCCGAGGCCCATCTCAACGGCGACCGTCCCGAGCGGCCAAGTCCAATCGACTCGACCAAAAATGGTGGCACTGAAAGCGCTCCAAGTGAGTCTTTTGCTGCGTCAGAGACAGCGGACGGAGCAGCCCTCGGTGAAGAACCTGAAGATTTTCTCGATACCAGAGGTGACGACTCCGGCAGAGCTGTAGTCCACGATCATAGGCTGGCTGTCGCACAAGTTGCAGACGACGAGAGTGAGATTGACGCTGTGGAGATCAACACACAAGCGCGGGAAGAACGACCGGAGGAAGAAGAGACGCTGTCAACTGTCGAGTCTCACGCGTTGGCTGATCCAAACCTTGACGAGCGGGTTGACGTCAGAGATGACGACGCTGTGAACGCTGAAGTGCCACTACGGAGTGGCATCGTTGACGAGGAGCCTCCCGCCAATACGGGCTCTGGCGCACAACCTGCTGACGCTGTTCCAGACGCTGACACAGAAGCAACGATACCAATGACTTTCGACGTCTCTGAGAGCGACGACGAAGGCGACAGCTTTCGTGGTCGGGAGAGCAGTGACGGGTCCGACGATCTCCAGTTCATGGCCGACGCTGACGCAGTGACTCACATCCAGGACGCAGAACTCGGCCACGAAGAGCCACTCGATGACCAGGAGAGTCGGGATACGTCCGAGCGCGCCGACAGCGAGCAGCAAATGCTGTTGGACTTGGATGAACTCACTCAGCCAGTGGCGGCAATGACGGAACCCCACGTTGAAACGAACAGCGGAGACCAAGTCGTGGTCGCTGATCTCGACTGATAGGAAGGGAGCTCGTACGTAGATGTAGACAGTTCTACGTGCATTTGAAACATACAAACCCTGTGCGTTCGACCGACTGATCCGCGTCTCGGGAGGCTGCCTGCTATCCCCCCTTTCTACTCGGCCGATTCGTCCGCGTCGATCGCTTCCACGGCCGCCGCGACCTCCTCGTTCGACTTGAGCTGCGCCGTCCACATCTTGTGGTAGAGGCCGCCAAACTCGACGAGCTCGTCGTGCTTGCCGCGCTCCGCCACTTCGCCGTCGCGCAGCACGAGGATCTGCTCCGCGTTGCGAATCTACACACACAGCAACAAGTCAGCCTCAGTCAGCCAATCCTACGTGCAAGCAGAGAGTTTGATGGACGTACGGTCGAGAGGCGATGCGCGATGATCATCATCGTGCGGTTCTTCTGCAGCTTGGTGAGCGCGGCCTGGATCTCGCGCTCCGTGACCGTGTCCAGCGCCGACGTGGCCTCGTCCAGGATCACGAACGGAGGGTCCTTGAGCAGCGTGCGCGCGATGGCCACGCGCTGCTTCTCGCCGCCCGACAGCTTGAGCCCGCGCTCGCCGACCTTGGTGTTCCACTGTTCCGGCAGCCGCATGATAAAGTCGTACACGCGCGCGTTCTTGGCGGCCTCGACGACCTGGTTGAACGTCGCGTCCAGGTTGCCGTACTTGATGTTGTTGAAGATCGTGTCGTTGAACAGCACCGTGTCCTGCGGCACGATGCCGATGGCCTTGCGCAGCGAGTGCTGCGTGACCTGCGAGATGTCCTGGTGGTGCACGAGGATCTTGCCGGCGTCGCAGTCGTAGAAGCGGAACAGCAGCCGCGAGATCGTGGTCTTGCCAGCTCCCGTCTCGCCCACGAGCGCCGTCGACGTGCCCTTTTCGATCGTGAAGGACAGCTTCTTGACGCCGCTGGTCACGGCCTGCGACGGGTAGTGGAAGCTCACCTCCTTGAAGCGCACTTCGATGCCCGTGCGGTGGTCGTAGTCGCAAATGTTGAGGTCGCGCGCGCCTGGCTGGTCCACGATATCGGGCTCCACGGACAGCAGCTCACTGAGCTTGCGCATGTCGATGATCGAGTTGATGACCATGTTGTAGATCGAGCCCAGGAAGAACAGCGGCTGGAAGAGGTTCGCCAGGTACACCGAGATGGCGATAAAGTCTCCGATATCAATGTGGCGGCCACTGCTCTCGTCGTTGACGACGTGGGGCACGGCGATGCCCAGCGCCGCGAGCGTCGTGGCCTGGATCACGAACGACTGCGCGCTATTGAGCACGCTGAGCGAGGCCTGCACCGAGATCGAGTTCTTCTGGTACTTTTCGATCACCTTGGTGTACGTGTCGACCTCGTACCGCTCGTTGCTGAAGTACTTGACCGTCTCGTAGTTGATCAGCGCGTCCGTGGCCTTGTCGTGGTACTCGTTGTCGTGCTTGGTCGAGGCCTCGCGGAACTTCTTGCGCCACAGCGTGATCTTGATCGTCATGAACGCGTAGAACACGAGGCTGCTGAACGCCACGAACGACAGCGACGCCAACTGGAAGTGCATGGCGAAGATGATGATCACGACGACCGACTCGGCAAGCGTCGGGAACAGGTACAGGAACACGTACGACACGACCGAGTTGGCCGACTCGACACCACGGTCCATGGACCGCAGCACGTCGCCCAGCTTCTTCTGCACGTGCCAGTCGTACGACAGCGAGTGCACGTGCTCGTAGGTGGCCGTGGCCAGCTCAATGTACGCCGTCTGCTTCACCTTGAGGTAGATCAGCGACTGGAGCTCCTTGAAGATCTTGGAGATGAGCACGAGTCCGCAGTACAGCGTGATCTGGTACAGCGCCTCCGACACGTTCTTGGCCAGCAGCGCATTCGTGGCGTTGGCCATGAACAGCGGCGACGCCAAGTTGGCGAGCTTGGACACGGCCAGCAGCACGTACGTCGAGCACGCTCGCACCTTGTTGCCGAAGCCGTGGGGCCAAAAGTACGGCTTGAGGATGTACACGAGCTTGACAAACGAAATGCCCTCGGGCTTCGGCGGCGGCGGAGGGATGTCGAGGTTCGCGGCACGCGCCACGGGCGTCGAGAGCGAGTCGTGGAGGTAGTTGAGGTTCACGACCTCGAGCACCGTGAAGATGAGCGGCAGCGAGTTGGCGATGTTGGCGTCGATGAGGCGGTAGTTCTCCTCCTGCAGCTGCGTGAACGCGTCCAGTTTGAACGAATCGATGGCCAGCAGCACGAGGAACGCCGCCGAAAACAGGTAGCTGATCCACGTGAGCAGACGCAGGTTGGGGCGCGCCGTGCAGATGCCGAAGAGCACGATCTTGACCAGCGTGGCCAGCACGGGCAGGCCCCAGTAGCGCCACGCGACGCTGGACGAGTAGTTCCAGAGCCACTGGAAGGCCACGAACTCCTGCACGCCGATGCTCAGCAGCGCCACGACGAGCAGACTCGCGAGGTCCAGCACGAGCAGCAGGATGAGACTGAACTGCAGACACAGCAGCTCGCGGTGCCCGCGCTTGCGCTTGGCGCTGGCCCCCGAGGCGCCGCCTTCGTCGGACGCGCGCCAGCGAGAGAACATGGCGTTCTTGACGCCGCCCGGGCGGGAGCTGTAGTCGGGGGCGCCGTTGCCGCTGCTGTTGTCGGCCGTCTTGGGCAGCAGCGGCGTGGCCTCTGCGGTGCCCTTCGCCATTATCAAAGACGCGGCTTGAGGGAGGACACGAAACGGCGAATGAGCTCGTCGATGGGGAGCGAAAGCGAAGGCGACAGGCGAGTTGCGGCAGCCACGCGCCCGCCAGAGGGGAGCTGCCGACTGGAAACGAACAAGATGAAGAGCTCTCTTCGAAAACGAAGAGATCACTTGGGACACGAAAAGGGGCAGGGTATCAGTTAGGAACGGAAACAGGGACACTGATACGTAATCAAGTGGATGGCAGTTATGTGACGTGGTACACTAACGCGAAATTTGGGCATCTCCATCCTGACTGACGGTCTCAGTCGTGGTGGTCTTCGGCGTCGTGGTGGCCGTCGTCGTCCTCCTCCTCGATCTGCGTGATCTCGTGGCCCAGTGGACCATCGAACGCGAACGCCTGTGGTACGGATACAGCAGCAGTAACAACAGCCTCTGATGCTGGAGCTGTGGGAGCCGAGGCTGCCGCGGACGCTGGCTGCTGGACGTTGCTCATGCTTCGCGTGGCTGTCAACGCAGGCAGTCGGAACATCGGATACTCGTTCGGGAAGTGCTGCTGCCACGCCGGCAGCGACTCCATGGATCGAGAGCGTTGGTTCAGCGGAGACGGGAGCACAGCAGTCGCTGGCGTCGCGCCACTGTTGCTTCGGCTCTTGGGGAACACCGACGAGTCGTCCACGACGAGCGTGCGGTCTTGCTGCTGCAGCATCGCACGCACGAACAGCACGCGGTTTTCTGGCAACGGCACCACGCGCTTGGCCACCAGCATGCCCTTGGACGCGAGCACAGCTCGACGGCGGGGCGTGTAGTCCTCTTCGATGTAGTACAGCGTCGTGGAGCTGTCTTCTCCGGCCGCATTCCACTCGACGAGCACGACCTCGTCGGCTTGTAGCTCCCACTCGACGTCGTACTTCTGGCCGGCCTTCACGTCGATGTACAGGATCCGCTTGCGCGTCACGAGGAAGCACTTTTGCTTCAGGTCCACGTGGCCCAAGTACCCATCGCTGCGGTACCGGCCGCCGCGTAGCTTGCCCACCATCTCTTCTCCAAACGATTCCACGTACGAGTACACCTTCAGGCGCCGCGTTCGCACGTCGATGTGGCGAGGCGGACGAGCCCGCATCAGCAACGCCTTCGTATTAGGGTCGATCGCATCACGCAACGACGCCACTGTCGTTGCAGTCGCGAGCGAGAGGCCGAGCATGGGCTTGAGCACGAGACCGAAGACGCCTGCAAACACTCCAGGGACGATGCCGCGCACTCCGTTCAACTCGACTGCACGGATCGGCGAGACGACAATGCCGGAGATGCCCTGAGCGAAGCCTTGGTAGATGTTGCGCGTGGCGGGATAGCCCGTGTACTCGTCCAGCTTTAAGCACGCTTCAGACAGACCAAGCGACGATGCGGCCAGGATGCGAGCGTTGAAGTCCAGGATCGTGTACACCGACGCGCGTACCAGCGAGTACGTGCCTCGCCCCATGCCGAGCGCGAAGTCGGTCGGACTCTGTGGATAGATCAAGGGAAGGCATCAGTCAAACGGTGCAGACAAGAGCTGGGAGGATGCTACACGACGAACCTTGGAGATACCGTGGACAGGTTCGTTGATAAAGTCTTGGAAGCCGCCCTTCAGGTTCCTCCATGCGACCATCGGGTTGCCGAACACGTCCACACTACCCAAGATCACATAGGCCTGTCGCAGAGCCTCGCTCTGGTAGTGCGACACCAACCGCGACGCCAACGCATCAGGCTGGATGAACGAGTGGCCGATCGTGATGGCCTTGAGATGGAACGGCGCGTTCGCGATCTTGGCCAAACTTGTACCGATGGCGTTGATGATCAAACGCAATGGCCCAACTGTGATAGGAGCGTGGCGCACACTGTCCGTCCACGTGTTCAAGCCTTCGACCATCGCGCCAGCGCTAGCACCAAACGAAAAGCTCACAGTTGCCTACAGTCAGAATGAGAGAGTTAGTCGAGTGCCACCTTCGAGAATACAGAATAGTTAAACGTACGCGGATGGGGTCGATCTGGAACTCTTCGAAGTACAGCTTCTTGGCCTCGGCCTTGGATACCAAACGCCCGTGGTGGTTTGCGTGAGCCGCGACAGTGAACGACGGCCGATGCCTCAGATTGTCGTAGTCTCCATGCTGACTATGCACGAGCTCGCGATCTGTGAGCGTGGAAGATGACGCCAATACAGACGTTGCTCCGTCTTCTCTCATCACGTCCAAGATCTCAACGCCGACTTCCAGGCTCGAGTTGTACTCCTCCAGCAAGACCGTCGCCTGGCTGAACTTGGATGTATCCCAACTGCCTCCCACGCCGCTTTGTGGTTCACGAACTGTCGAGTTCTTGGTGTGCGCGAAGACCGAGAACAACTGGTACAGAAGGGAGCCGTCGACGCGCACGTGCAGAGGCAGGATGCGCAAGCTGAAGTGACGAATGAACTCGATTCCAGTGTACCCATCGTGCTTGACGAGACACACTTCCACCACAGGAATGTTCACGACCTTGCCATCAACGACACGAGAGCGAGCACCCGGATTCGAGAAGCGCAACAGCACTGGGTACGGTGTGACGGCGAGCTGGTTGTCGATCTGAAAGTCTCGCATTTGGAATCGAAGCGCGACGATCTTCGGGTGGTGTTCCTTGGCTATGCGAGGGATTCCCGCACTTGAGGCGTGTGCTGATGCGTCTTCACCTTCGCTCACGTACAACTCCAGCGACAATCCTGCAAACGAGACGTATACCAACTCCTTCGGCGTTGCGTCGATGATGGAGATACCCACTCCTTGCAGCTGCAGCGCCATTTCAAAGGACGGCAGCGACAAGAACTTGTCTGGGAAGGCCTGAAGGGCCTTGGAATCCTTCGCCTCATTCGCGCTCGCATTTCCACTCGCATCAATCCCGCCCGCCGCTCGAATTCGCGTGTCAGTGAATCGCAAGACTCGCGTCGGGCCGTCTGCCGTGATCTCGATTCCCAGCGTGCCGCCGAGCGTGTCAGGAAAGCGATGGATCTTGTCCAGGATGAAGGACCCAATGCGCAATGGGCGACTGTTGTCACCGGCAGCCGACGGAAGCATATCGACAACGAGCACTCGGTCTTCTGTCGGCTCATCCCACGCGTAGTCGAGACTGTGGTGAGGTAAGAGGATCTCACTTCGACGGACGCGGTGCTGGTGAACTCGGAAGGTCTCCAACGAGTAGTTCTCGATTCGATACGGTGGCGCGCTCGAATTCTCCTCTCGCAAGTACACGCAAACACACGGAGCGTCCAGCTTGAGCACAACTTGCATCAACTTCGTCGCGCGCGTCGATTCGTTTCGCATACGAATCACATATTCACGTGATTCCCCGAGTGGGACAGCTCCACTCCATGACCAACCTGGCTCCGCCAGACGACAGCGAATCGTTTTGGATTTCGCAAAGGGCAAACTCCAGTGGAAGTCAGCATATCCGCCAGACTCGAGATGTAGCGCCGGGTTCAATGCCGTCACAACGCTGCCACCAGGGCCCTGGTCGTCGATTCCTGGGGACGAGCGAGGCGACGAATGGCATACTTCAACGGGCACGTCCATCGCATTGATGAGCATGAACCGAGGCGTCAGCATGATCACCTTCGTCCTCGAGTACCGCCCCTTCGCCGTCGAAATCGAGTACCCGATGCTGTACACACGGTCAAGACTGAAATCCGCGGCTTCCAGTTCACCTGATGTGCCCGGTTGGTCGAGAACGACGGACTCGGTCCACTTCTTCTGCGCTGCATCGCTGAGACCTGTTCCGATTCGTCGGTCGACTTCATTAACACGCACCCGAATGCATCCTCGTTCAGGCTGCGAGCTCGAATGACAGGCTTGCAGGACTTCGATTTGGCCGATCGCACGCGCGTCTTCGATTGGCTTGGGCAGTAAGTCCAGAAGACCCTTGATCGGTGGAACACTGGGGATCAATCCTGGGTGTCGTCGTCGACGATCATCTGATTGGTTGGCCTCAACGCGGCTCGAGACATCGTTCTCTGCTCGTGACTGGTCAGCTTCCACGCTTCCACCGAGTTGCCCCAACGTGATTGGCCGAATCAGATGCGAGTGCGGAGTGTGACGACTGGCACGATTCTGCTCTTCTTTCAGCAAGAGCTCATCGCGGTCGAGACGCTTCTGGCCAGCCAGCAGCATCGTCGTATGCTCATACATCGCGCGCTCGTCGTCGTGTTCGTACTCCAGCTTGAGACCCGTGAGATTCACGATCCAGTAGGGAACAAACAACGAGATCTCACGGCACCGGCCCTTCGCTGCTCGGATCTCGGCGGAGACGTACAAGTGCGCGCTGCTTGGGAGATCAGACATGCGGATCCGATACACGTCTTCCGGGAGGTCTTCCTCGATGCGGAATGGTTCACTCCACTCAAAGCCCTTGATTCGAATTCTCAACTCCAGCGGCGTATCCCAATCGCAGAGGTGCCACACAAGCGAGTCGGCAACGTTGATCGTGCCTCGCTCGCGAAGTCGCTGCTGGCAATCTTCCCAGCCGAGGTTCACGCTCGTGCTTGGATTGTTGACGCCATCCGTTGCAGGAGTCCAGTCGTTTGGTGTTGCGATCGAGTACTCTAGCGGCCCGGCAGTCAGGTTGTGGATGACGAGTGGTGGCTGGAACGACACCTTCCGCTGGTACAACGAGTTGTTCAAGAATGCCAACGTCGCACTCATCATGAATGGACGCACGGGTCGATCACCGTACAGACGATGGAACTTGATCGCACACTGCGGCTCTCCTCCACCAGACGTCTGCGGAGAATCATCGGTGAGAGTTCCGTCTGCACCAACAGACACGATGCGATCGAAGAGCGGGAGATGCACTCGCTTCTTCGCATAGGCTTTCGGGAGATGGACAAGCGTGCCGTCTGTCGTCGATTTCATGTCAGGCGGTCGCACCATCAAGTAGCCGTCAGTGGCTGACACGAGGTTGATTGGCACGGGAATGCTTGCCGCAGGTCCCACCGCGGCCTTCCATGAAGGGATCAAATGCCCACGAGGCGTACTTGCCCGGAAGGGAGGTGACGCTGTCCGGCGGAGAGGAGGAACATACTCGACTTCAAGCTCCGAGGCCGTGTTGTTCTCCAACACGAGCGTCGATCGGACGACGAACACCTTGCATCCCCGCTCCACGAGCACATCGATCACGCACTCACACTTGCGCACGCGCGTTGACCGGGAGTCCGCATCGAGATCGACCAGCGAATACATGCGCGAATCCGCTTGATCAACTGGAATGGCGAACTCACTTTCCCACCGGTGAATCAAACTGTCACCTTCAGTCTTCCCGTTCTCGTTCCCATCTTCCGCAGCAACGAAAAGCTGTCTTCCCACAAACTCTGACGTCTCGCCGGACTCGAACGGATATTCACCGCTGCTGGAACGTGCCTTGCTCTGGAACGACAATGGCTCTTCATCTCCCGGTCTGAGCACACTCTCGCGACACAGCGGGCCCCAGTAGCGAAGATTGAGCCCCGTTTCATTTCGGATCCAGTAGGTAGAGTACTCAGATCGATCGGACGAATCAGCAGCTCCACCCTTGCTCATCCACTCCCACGCACGACTCGCTGCCATGATGTTGGTGACCAACGCATCGGTCACATTCCACTGGAGAAATTCACCTGACGTCACGGACACTTTCCACGGCGATGCCGCGAACTCGTCGTCTTCCGCTAGTCCGCGGTTGGGCGGTGCAATCACTGGGGTGACAGACCTATCTTGCGAGCAGCGAACAGCGAAGCTCCAAGGCTCGATGAGAGGTTCCGAGGTCACGAGTCGAAGGTTGTGATACCACGCCTCCACTGAACACGAAGCATCGACGACCGTTGCAAATGCGGTGACATCTCTGAGAGTGACTTGCAGCGGGCCGACACGGAATCCCACGACCGGAGAGTCTTCATCCACCAAATTGTTGATCAAGCGGAAGTTGAGACTCTCGACCTCCAACTTGACGCCCACGACTCGCTTTGTCTCCTGCTTCTCCTCGGAGATATGCTCTAGCTGGAGCGGCCCATCTCCATCGACATCCAACGCGGCAAGATCCAAGTACGGATCCACTGTGTGTGCTGACAGAGCAGCCAACGGAGTTCGAACGTGAGCTTCTTCTGTCGCGAGCGTTGAAACTGCCGAAACGATCTTCAGCATGACCGGAAGGTCCTTGTACGAGAGGCGAGACGAAATCGGGGAGACAGAGACAGCGGTTTGCATCGAGGTCCACGTTTTCCAGGCGGAGGGAACATCGTGAATGTCTGCAGTGCCAACCAAGCCGTCAGCCGCCGCGACTCCGTTGGACACAGAATCTTGACTGTCGAATTGCGTCGCTGACAAGGCGACTTCAACAGCAAACGCCTCGATGACTTCAAACGGCTGGCCCGCAGAATCCTCACGGCTCCATGACCGCAAACCAGAATCTGCTGGAGTGCCCAAGTGCAGACTAATTCCTCTCGCTCGCGCTGTCGAGGATAGAAGCAACGCGGCTGACATCGGGCCGGAGGCATTGGACGCCGGTGGCTTCTCGGCATTGAGAAGCAATCCCGCCGACAAACACATCCCAAATGAATCGCGCTGCCGATCGGAAGACAGCACCCATAGCTGCAACTGCGCTAGTTCTGCATGCAGCTTCCAGCAGAGTTTGCTCTTCGGACGGCTGGACATTGAGCTGTCGCTCAGTACGTTCACTTCGCTGACTTCCTTGAGTTTGGTTGGCTTGGACGAATCCTTGAGTGACTCGGCAATGCTGTTCTTTCGCGTACGAGAAGGATTTGCCGCGCTGTACCCAAGCAGGCGCTCTTGAGAAACACTGAGGTCTCCACCAAAAGACGTCCCTGGTATGGTACCGTCTGGTATCACCAAAGCTGACGACTGCTGATCGATCGTAGAGATGATTCGAGGATCCTGTTGAGCAAGTTTCTGGCCAAGACCGACGATAACACCCACGACATAGTTCTCGATTCGAAGCAGACTGCGCGGAAGCACGCTCAACCGGGCAGATGACACGTTGACGAAACAGGACAAAACGCTTTCGGCTTCACCTTCACTCTCAATCGACTGCGCCGGCATGCCAAGGGAGAAGTTGATCTTGATCTGGGGCTCAGGGACAACTCGAACTTTGGCGTCTGGAACTCGAGTGAGAACTTCACAGATGAATTCCTACAGAAGTAACATCAGACGGATTAGCACCTCAGGCACTAATTCCGGTGTCGACAACAATTCACGTACCGCGCTATCAGCGACAAGATCTCGAACAGCGACCTCATGGATCGACAGGAAACCAGAGACGACGTCGCTCTTTCCTTCTCCGAGTGACTCATGTCCGAATATCGTCACCATAGAGCTGACACCAGTCAGAGATACCTCGGCGACGGGTGCAATCGTTGGTGCTGCCGTGACACTTCGAAAGCCTCCTTGATCATCCAGCGCAAACGAGTACAAATGTCGGCGCTTTCTGGGAGACCCTGGTGTCGCGCCACCTGCACTCGGCTCACGATTCGACAGAATCTCAGCCGTGTCGATGGTAGACTTCAACCACGTCTCGAAATCCCCGCTTGGCTTTGAAACCATAACGAGCCGGAGGGATTCGAAGCTCGTGTGAATCTCGAGGTTTGCTTTGGCCTTGGCTGTTACTTGCTCAGACGCTTTAAATTCCGCGTCCTGTTCGACTTCTGCTTTGGTTACAGCAGCCTGTTTGGCTAGAGGGCTCTTCGAGATGCTGCTCACGACTTGCAACGTCGGCTCGACGACGTCATTCCAGAGGTCGACCCCGAGACAAAGGTAGCGCTCTCCAACATTGACGGTCAAAGGTGAGACGGCTATAGACAGCACTGTTCCCGCGGCGCTTGGTCCGGTCACTGCTGCACGAGTGCTTGCTTCGACTCGTATAGTCGTCTCCTCGAGAATTCTCATGTGGTCAGATCTGGTCGAGATCATCACACCCTCGACGCTTAGCACTGCTTGGGGGGACGATTTATTCGCGACAGGGGCGTCGCCATCGTCCTCCTGTCCAAGAAGAACCTTGATTGTGCCGAGATCGATCACCACGGCTTCTTCGGATTGCGAGTACGCCCTTCCACAGGGAACGATCACAGATGGATGCAAAAGCTCAATCGAAATGGCCAAGCCATCGAACAGCGAGCCCTCTTCTGTTGCCTTGGATTTCGGGACTTCATCGGGGCGTGCGGTCTCCTTCTTCGAAGCGGAGGCTGGACGGTGAACTGGGCTTCGCCTTCCACTGGTTGTTGGATCGTCTTTGGCATCGAAGAACGGTGAGCCGCTTTCGGAGAGCCCCCGTGACTCAATTGGGAATCCATCGAGTGATCCACGGCGAAGTGGTCGCTGGTCGTAGGAAGTGAACGATTCAGTTCGCTTGCGTCGACGCGTCTTCACGTTGACCACGGATTCTTGCTTGCTGACGACGTGAGCTGCAAGGGCACCATGAATCACGTAGTTCACAGCATTCTCGATAAATGCACTCTGGACTTGCAACTGCACAGGCTGTAGTCGCACATGAACGCTTGACTTTGATGCTCCGGCCAGGTCCACTTCCGAGTTCCCCGTGCCGTCTCGCTTCTTGATCACAGCCTCAAGCGAGAGCAACTTCGCACCACTCGCAAACTGGGCTTCACGTTCTAGTCCAAAAATCTCCACGTAGCGTTTGCCAACGCCATACTCGCCCGATCGACCCTGAACCGCCATAGTGTCCTTCGTTGATCCAAGATCGAAAATCTTGATATCAGTCACCGCCGCACGCACAGCCAAATTGTCGCCATCGTCCCCTCCAGTCGCCACGTGCAACTTGCTCCCAATGATCGCAACCGACGCAACGACATCGCCGCGGTCACAGAATAGAACCGACACTGACTGCACTTGCACTCCGACCGTGAAGCGTACTTTCTTGTGGTTTTCTTCATCCGCCACGAGTTCGCCGTCTGGGACGTCCTGGAAGCTTTCTAGCGCGATAAAGCCTTCCCTTGCGCGCTCGAGATCTGCCATCACTGATTCAGTGAGCATCATCGGCAACGTGTAATCCAAACTGACAGACGGAGTCAGTTCCAAAGGCGGAGGGATCGCGTCAAGGAATTCGTCGTCTTCGTCGTCCTCGACGGGAGGCTTCGGAGCCGTGGAGATCTTCGAAAGCGTATCTTCAAATAGCTCCACCAAGGAGCAGACGTACGACTGGTCAAACACCAAGTGGAGGGCGCCGAAGCGAACATTCAGGTCACGACTGACTTCTTCACCCGTTTGCCGATCGCTGGATGAGCTGTACATCATCTCGAGCAGATTCACCGACTGCGGCACAGATGCCCCCGTTTCGCCACGCTGCAACGAAATGACGCGCTCGCGCTGTCGACTAACTCGACGCCGAGGGACTCCTGGAGCCGCGTATGGAAGGTTCCGACGCGGAGGTGCTTGAAGATCATACGGCGCGCCGATCGTAGGGCACGAAAACACCAGGTACTCGGAGGAGCGACCACTTACTTCGATGAAGTCCTCGACGTCGAGTGAACGAAAGCACAAATCGACTTGAGCTGAAAGAGTCTTCTTCGCGATACGAACTCGGAACCCCTCGAACTTGACCAAGAGTGTACCGCTGTCGGGCGTATCGTCTTCGAACGCGTTCGACGACTCGTATCGGAAAGCTGCCGACGGCGGAATCGACACAGTTTGCGGCTTCTTGAGTTGGATCGCGATGACGGGCACAGTGAACGTGCACACGAACATTCGCCGGTCAATCACTTCGCCTGACGTCATAGTTGCCGATCCTCGACGGCCGCGCTTTCTCTCACGGGGTGGCGCAGGCGATGGTTGACCACGAGATCGTGGAGGCAACATCGTTTTGGGCGCTTCGTTGTGAGACTCGCCCGCATCAAGCGAGAATGCTTCCAGATCAGCGCTGTACGACGGTAGATCCGTTCCAGAGAATGGCATTTCCACGTTCCCGCTGGTGATGCTAAACCACGTGTCGTCACTGTCTGCATCGGAGAGTCCATCCGAATCACTCTTGCCACCTAGCTCATCAAGGCCCATCTTCTTGCTGCCATCGCGAGTCGAAGCGCCGTTCAGTTTCTTCAAAGCAGCCGGATCCAAGAAACTTGGTCGACGCTCGGATATTGATCGCCCTTCATCGAAGATGCTTGGTACCGACAGTTGCTGTGCGCTCTTCCCGCCTTCGCTCGACGGTGGCTGAGGAGCTGATGATCCAAATCGTTCCGCTAACGCCATCAGCTGGAAATACTTCTCGAGCGACATGTTGAACGTGAGCGCGGGGAGATCAGCATGTACGTACATGCGCGTCAGCGTGGCGTCGAGAGGAAGCACCGATGTGCGCAGCGTCACGTTGATATTGAATCGCTCGACAACTTCCCATTCAGGATTCGCGACGCTGCCACTCAGTGTGGATCCGGTTCTCGCAAACGGGCCAGAAGACGACACCACTTTTCCTTGTGGGATGAGAAGCACATGCACGTTTGTGATCGCGAGCGTGAACTTGTCGTAGAATTCTTCCTTCCAACGGATTGCGCCTTCTCCTTTCTCAGCATCGTCATAGAGTTGCTTGACAAAGCTCATACTCGAGGTCAACTGCGGCGAGCTCATTGGATTGAGAAGCATCAAAGATGTCGGAGCCGATCCCACCGCAAAATTCGACGTGCTCGCAGACAGCACCGCAGTGTCACTGTCAAGCTTGCTCAGCCGATCAGTTCGGAAGTTGATGTGGCCGAGATCGATCACCATTCGAGCACAGTTGTAGTCCGTGTCGCTTTCTGGAATGACGATCAATGGCGCTTGAATTCGCAGGTCAACCGAGAGTGCAACGCGATTTGCCATCACATAGTTGAGCTTCGCCTCGGTTCTTGCCTTCAAATTCACGATATCGTTGAATGACGCGACTTCCAGCTCTGCCCACAGACCCAGCACCTGCGGCGTGCTCACGAAAGAACCAAGTCGACCCCAGCATCTCGCTGTCGGAGAGAACACGATCTCGAGCGGTTCCATGTGCACGAACAGAACGGCGTCGGCGGCAACGCCAACGGGATTGGTCTCGTAACTCAACAAAAAGATGGGCCCAGCCATTCGGTTTGCGCTCATCAGGCCTCCTTCTTCGTCACCGCTTGCCATCGCCAGATCATGCTTCCGCGTCAACAGCCGGGAAAACGCCATGGTGTCAGCACTTTCGTCGAAGGCGTCGATCGTTTGCAGCGACACGTCAATTTTCGTTGATGCGCCCTTCGTGATCGCTGCAACCTGGAGATGGGAGAAGCTGCCGAGCAAAAAGTCGGTCGGCGAGTATTTTGACCCATAGTTCGGGTCATCTCGAGACAGGCGCCTGTTCGTCTCTGGGTCGCTTGACAGCGTGATGGAACCTTTGCCCAACGTGAGCGTTACTCGAGACACCAGCTCTGATCCCGGTGGTTCCGGTTCATCTTCATCCAGATCTCTCCTCCCGCTTCCGTCTGCACCATCCGCTGCCCGTGACCGCTTCTTCGCACGCTTCGATGGTTCGTATTCGACAATCTTGAAAAGCTCGCGCAGCTCGACTTCCGGGAAAGCCCGCTTCGGAGTGGACCCAGTATCCGCCGGCGATGGTGCCACGCCAATTTGCGATGTCCACCCGAACATCCACTTTCCCCACGATCTGTACCGCATTTCGGTCGGAAGGCTCGTTTCCGTCACTTCAGTATCCACCGATTCAGAATCTGAGAATGGTGGCATTGGCACTTGCGCCGGTAGATTCTGTCCTCCGTTCGTCGTCTCGTAAATCGCGTCTTCCTCTTCTAGCTTCTTGTCAGCCAGATATCGAAAGAAGAGGATGTCTTCCACCGGTCGCTTTCGCTCAATCGACTCGAGAGCCTTGACGTCGGCAGCAGCACGCTTCGCGCGCGAGAGTTTCTTCTTTTGTCCACTGCCACTGCTCGAGTGCACGCTGGATCGGTCGCTGTGGTCTTTCGTGCGCTGCGGCAGGCGAGGGCCGACAAGATCGTCATCGCCATCTTCGTCTTCGCTCTCAAGCAGCATGTTGGCGTGATTCGGTCCAAGCTCAAGCTGACGAACGTGACGCAGCCATAGCTGCTGATACCGAATCCGATCGTCGCGTCGTTCTTTCATGTACTTCCACGACCAGCGAAGCTTCTTTTTTCGGTTGTCTTCGGTGACAGCGTTGATCGCGTAGCGCCACCAATCAACAGTCGGCGCTTCGAATATCGGCTTCCGAGGGCGCAGCTTGCGGTAGTCTTGATACTTCTTGTGGTGTTCGGGCACTTGGAACACGGACGCCAAGTACAACAGATCGCAGTACTGCGACTCCTCGAGGCGAATTCCGATCTCAGCGATGCTGATATCGACTTCAAACTTGGGGATGCTGGTGTCGAACGGGTCGCGATTCACGATCAAGCGAGCACTGGCATCCACAGGTTTCAGAATGAAGTGGTGGCGCTGGTGGGTCGGATACAACTGAAGCGGGTGGCGGTCATCGAACCGCTTCGGGATCGAGTGGTTGAACGCGTGGCAGAACTCCTCGAGCGAGCAGTTCTTGAAGTCGATGCGCTGGTTCCGCAAGACTTCACAATGCGGGTCCAGATACACGCTCAGATGGTTCAGCTCGATCATCTTGTAGATGCGAGGCTCGTTGCTCTTTGCACTGTCCACGTAGGACGGCTGCCAGTTGGAGTTCGTCGACTGGATCACATGAGCAGAAGGACGTGATCAGCACTGCATACGACACCATAAATGCTTGGCTACCATTCTTACCTGAGCATGAACAGACTCGACAGTCAGGCCGACCGCAAACGGGTGATCGCCGGTCGTCGTGTCCTCTAACCGCACGTGGATCCGGCGGATGTGCAGCTACAAGCAGACACACGTGAAAACGATTGACCCCATCAGAGGCCACGCGCAAAGAGAGCTGCCGTACTTCGATGTTGTCGATGATTTTGTTCACGAGCCGCGCCGCGAAGCCGTCGTCTTTGGCACTGCCGGCGGCGTCCTTGTCCTCGGCCTCCTTCTCCTGCGTCTTCTTCGCTTCTTCGTACAGCTGCTCGAGGAGCTGCTTCTTGATCGTGAACTCGTCCATCTCCATCAGCACGCCTTCGATGTCTTCCTCCGTGCGCACCAACAGGTACACGTCGTCCACCGTGAGCACGACCGACTCGGACTGCAGTCGGTTCCACGGGATCTTGAGCTCGACCGAGCCCACGACGCCGCGCACGAGGTTGATGGACGGGTGCGCGACGATCTCGGGCTTGAGCTCCAGATCGCGCAGCACCACGTAGCCCGACCACACGGCGATGTTGATCTTGTCCGAGCTGAAGCACTTAGGGTCGATGAAGCTGCCCATCACGTTCGTGAGCACGCCCGTGACGAGCGTCTCGAACATGGTGAAAGCAGCGACGTCACCAGCACCAGCACACGCCCAGAGGAGACTCTTCTACTGTGTCTGCAGACACCCACGGGGTCCGTGGGATCAATACAGGATCCGCTCCGGCTTCGCCACTTCCTGCTTGGTGGTGGCGTGATGTTGTGCTTGTCTGTGACGGCAATTGGTGGCGTTGAAGTGGCGTGGACCACACTATGTGCGCGAACCTAGTTTTGTTTGGATACGTACCCAAGGTTACGCCGTAACTGCACCCACAACTGTCAAGGTGGAATCGGCTTCAAGTGAGGTTTTACTGGACAGTGGTTAACTTATGCGGGTCGAATGGGCGCGCTTCCTGAACTGAGTCGCGCCCCCCGAGCAAAAAGCGGGTGGGGACTGGTACCGTAGTTTACTTTGCGCCCGTGTATGGAGAGCTCCGCGTAGAAGCGACGCTGCGATGGACTCGGTGGAGAGCGCGCTTCGATTCCTGCAGCGCTCGTTCGCCAGCGTCGCCAACGAAGAGGCCCAGTGGCAGGAGGAGCGCCAGCAGCTCCAAGCGCAAGTGCGCGAGCTGGAGAACCAGCGCCAGCAGCAAGAGGACGCGTACAAGGAGGCCATGCTTCGTGTCAAGATGCTCGAGTTCGCGCTGCGCCAGGTACGTTTCCCTCTTTGTGCGCTTGGTGACCCGCAATACTGACCGACGGGGCTTCGCTGTGCAGGAACGCGGTCGATATTTGGTCTCGCCGGCGCCGGTGAGCACGGCTCTGCAAAACGGCGTCCCACCGCGCAAGGCGGAGCGAGCCGACATTTCGCGCCCGGCAGTGACGATCTCACGCACAGTGGAGCGAGCTGTGTCGGCTCACGCCGCAATCGAATCGCCTATGAGCAGCCCGAAGCCCCAAGCGCACATCTACCGCGCCGACAGCGTCAGCAGCGCCTCAGCGGGCAAGACCCCACCGACGCCTAAAGGTCTTGAGATCTCTCGTCCTCGCATGGGCTCGCGCGGTGCGACCTCATCTGAGTCCACAAGCCAGCCATCATCTGCAGAAGGCGTGAAGAGCGTGAAGTCGCAGCCGGCCGCTGTGGTCGCGAAGCCATCGTTCCGACCGCTGAAGCTCAAGTTGAAGCTGTCGGGTCACATGGTGAGATCTGTTATTTCGGTGATGGTGTTTGTTTTGGGAAGATGGACTGAACAGGATTTGCGTAGGATGCGGTTCGTGCGATGGCGTTTCATCCCACTGAGCCGATTCTCGTCTCTGGAGGTGAAGACTGCTCTGTGCGCGTATGGAACCTGTCCAACGCGATCAATGGACCTCCGTCTCAACGGTGCGTGGCAAGTGTATACTGGTACTGCCATCGCTTTCGTTTAATGCAGTATACCCTGGCACAGAACGACGGAACTGGAGTCGATCCTGACTGTCCGCGCACACACGCAGAGCGTGCTTGCTGTGGCGATGGTCAGTGCGGAGAATTACCCGAACTGTGCCGCTGGTCGCCCTGGTGCTTTCGTCACCTCCGGCCGCGATGGATCGATCTCTATGTACAACTTACCATCAGTCGATCAAGACAAGGGCGAGCCGTACACCATGGAAGACTACAACACACTCAAAGCTCACTCCGTGAAGCGAGCCCACGATGACGCTGTGTGGGACCTGCATGCCCACCCGTTGACAAATGTGCTGTTCTCGGCGGGCTCTGATGGTATCGTCCGAACGTGGGGACTTTCCTCAGGTACGTTTATTAGCACTGGCCATTCCTGCGAGTTGTCTCTGACGCTGGTCGATTGTTCGTCTGTGCCTTCATTAGATTTGGCTCTGAAGAGTGAATTGCGATGTACCACGAAGTCTCACGCCAAGGCAGTCGGGCACAACGTCCGAGGCAGTCTGATCCCCACCTCGGTGCACACTTTGCTCAGTGATTCGAAGACCTGCGTTGTCGGCTACACGAACGGCGGAATCGCGCAGTATGATTTCCACGGCGAGCAGCTCATCCAGATGGCTCGCGCGTCCGATTGCGATGCTTCTGGTCGTGATTCTCAAGTAAATCGGATTGTTGTGCATCCGTCGATGCCGGTGGCAATCACTGCGCACCAGGATCGGAAGATTCGCATGTTCGACATGCGTTCAGGTATGTGGCAAGGCGTAGATGCACATTGTAGCAGGGTTCTTGCTGACTCGTTTCGATCTGATGTAGGTGATTGTGTGGCGACGATGTTGGCGCATCAAGACGCGGTTTCATCAGTGTCGATCGATTCTGGTGGCCTGTATCTCGTCTCAGGAGGTAAGAGAACGCTGTCATCACGATCCAAGAACACGATTCTGACGATTATTGTGCGCGTAGGCCACGAAGGCTCTATGAGGATTTGGTCCGTGGCAGAGCGTCAGTGTGTGTTTGAGACTCAGGTTAGTAGGACTGGTGGGCTGCTCACGTCTCCATTCCCATCATTGACGCATGTCTGCATGTCCTCTTGCAGGTCCATCGGCCGAAGTGGGCGGAAGCCGTGCACTCAGTGGTGTACCACCAGACACGAAACTTCGTCGCCACAAGCGGAGCCGACAGTCTAATCAAGATCTTCCAGTGAACAACACCACTGGCAGTATTGGCAGCATGTTAATCTGTACGTAGTAGACTAGAAAACCACGAGGGAGAAGCAAAGGCAGTTGACAGTATTTCCACAAGTCCGTAACGTCACCCGACGCGCGAGAGGAAACTCTCAGCGCTATCAGACTCTGTTTCGTATATTAGGTGAGATGGCAAAGCAGCATTCGCACTATGCTAGCTGGTCGCTTAGATCACGCCAATACGGTTGGCAACGTCAAGCGCATCGTAGTCGGCGGTCAGACGCACGTACGCCTTCTTCTGGCCATCGGTTCTACACAAACAAACAACAGGCAAATGGTGAGTCGATCTGGTCGCAAGACGCTTTGGAGAGGGCAAAGGGGGCCAGAGAGACCATGGCTCCCAGCAAAGCGACGCCACATTCGTCCCGACCGGGACTGCGGGTGCTCCATACGCTGGGAAATCTCTCTGGTGAAGGGTAATATCGTCACGAAGGGGTGTACCTGATCAGGGTGTTGACCTTGGCGGCCTTGATGTCGTACAGCGACTTGACGGCGTCCTTGATCTGACGCTTGTTCGACTTGAGGTCGACGAGGAAGACGAGGGTGTTGTGGTCCTCGATCTTCTTCATCGCCGACTCGGTCGTCAGTGGCGCCTTAATGATGCGGTACTTGTCGAGCTTGTTGCGCGATGGGGCCGACTTGCGGGCGTACTTTGGGGCACGCGCAAGCTGAAGGGTCTTCGGCTTGTAGAAGTGCACCTTGTTGCGGATCTTCACGGCCTTGCCGTGCGAGCCCTTGGTGACCTTCTTGGACACCTGGGCGGCAGCCTTACCAGCAGCAGTCTTTGGGGACGTCTTGGCCATCTTTACTGTTTCTCTCGTGGATGAAAAGTGATCGGCGCCCTTGCATTGGGGAGCTCCAGGCTCGGCCACAAGCGTCCAATCGGTTGGTGCTCACACTGCAGCGAGGGTTTTATCCAATCATAATCGATCACAATTTCGACCAATCGTATGGATTGTTTTGGCCAATTGAACCTGCGATCCACTAAAATATGGATCAGCGTCCGAATATGGAACTGACTTTATAATCCATAAATAACTATCTCATTGAAGCGCGGCGCCTTGTCGTCATGCGACCCGTTGACGTCAACAGCCACGAAGAAGCCATTTCGCACCGGCACAGACTGCAAGTTCAAGCTGCCAGTTGCGCATTAGCCCTGCAGAGGAGATGGCGACGTCACCGACGACGGCGATGGCAACGACCGCCACGAAGAAGAAGCTGCGCGTGCTGTGTCTCCACGGCCACCGAACGAACGACAAGGTCATGCTGAACCAGACCAAAGGCCTGCGCGCAGCGCTGGGCGATGACGCCGAGTTCATCTTCCTGAACGCGCCCAACCTCGCGCGCGGCCCGACGGATCCAGTCATTGAGAAGCACCACGCGGCGGACGCGCCATTCTACGAGTGGTGGACCATGCGGCCCGTGAATGAGCACGACAACCTGCCGATGGAAGACACCGAGTGGATCTTCATCCACGAGCATGTCGGCGACACGCTTGAGTTCATGGACCAAAAGCTGAAAGAGCTGGCGCCGATCGACGTCGTGGTCGGCTTCTCACAGGGCGCAGTGCTGCTCACAGTACTCTCCATGAAGTATACGCAGGCCAAGAAGGAGCGTCCGTGGAAACTCTGCGTGTGTGTGGGTGGTGTGCGCGTGCGTGCCGTGAACCACCAGAAGGAGTTCCAAGGCCCCGACGGGAAGGACTTTCTCATCCCGTATCCGTCCATCCACTTCATTGGCGAGACGGATCCGTTCTACGACGCGAGCGTCGGCCTCGCGTGTATGTACGACGACTACCCAACGGCGTATCCGCAGTCCGATCTGAAGAAGCGAGTGTACTACCACAAGGGCGGCCACAAGTTCCCGTCGGCCAAGAAGTATGAAGCAATGTACACGGAGGTGGCCGACGTCATCAAAGCCCACTGCTATGCGTGCGATGAACCGAGTAGCCGGCTGTAGATTTTTCCATTCGACACTCAAGCTAGAGGTGACCTCGAAACAAACCTAAATATTCGTCATAGATGTGTTTGATTGGTTTAAAATGGCGTGATGATGTATCTGGGAGCCAATGAGAAAGTCGATTGTGGCTTGAAGCTGGGAGCAGAAGGTCGACGTCAGCATTTCGAACATGAGTCTATGGAACACAAGGAGCCCACTCCAGAAAGCACCGCGTCGAGGCCGCAATAATGACGACGACGCCCAAGAAGCTGCGCGTGCTCTGCCTGCACGGCCACCGCACGAACGCCAAGGTCATGATCAACCAGACCAAGGGCCTGCGCGCCGCGTTGCCTGAAGACGTGGCCGAGTTCGTCTATCTCGACGCGCCTCACCTGGCCAAAGGCCCGACGGACCCCGTGATCGAGCAGCATCACGGCAAGGACGCGCCGTTCTACGAGTGGTGGGACGTCGTGCCCGCTGACGTCGACTTCGAGAGGGACACCCATTGGATACTCGAGCTCGCGCATCACATGGAAACGCTCGAGTTCATGGCGGATCAGCTTAAGACATTGGGTCCGTTTGACGTCGTCGTGGGTTTCTCGCAGGGCGCCGTGCTGCTGACGCTGCTGTCGATGATGTACCTGGAGAAGCACGGCGAGCGACTGTGGAAGCTCTGCATTTGCGCTGGTGGCGTACCCGTGCAGGCCATCCAGTTCCGCCATCTCTTCGAATCTCCGGAAGGGCGCAAGCTTCTGGTGCCGTTCCCGTCGATCCACCTGATCGGGGAGTACGACCCACTCATTGACCAGAGTTACGCGTTGGCCGACATGTACGACAACTACTGCACGGCGTACCCAACGTCGCCACTGAAGAAGATGATCGTCCACCACGAAGGCGGCCACAAATTCCCGTCGGCAGGCAAGTACAAAGCTATGTACGAGGAGTTGGCGCGCATCATCGTTGACCACTGCCGCGCGTGTGACGAGCAGGACGGGACTACAGCCGCCGCGCGGTTGTGAGCTTGCCGGAGAACCGGGGTGGAGGTCAGTGGATATTGGATAAAGCATCGGGTGCTGCTAATGCAATCAGCCCATCGCGTGTCACTTCTTCACCATTAGCAACTGTCTTCACGCTTGATTTTGGGACGTTGCCTAAGGAACGAAATGCACTGTACAGGCCAGTCGTCGGTCAGTGTTACGCTGTGCGATAATTGGTTAAAAGTATGTAAAGGATTATAAGATGTGATTGGCTCAGAGGTTAACATTTACAGCCAATTGAAAGGAACCAGCTTGCTGGAGAAAGGACTCGCCGAGGGATGTGAAGGCTGACCA
>JAADXN010000213.1:0-34824 GCA_023337875.1 Pythium apleroticum | reverse complement strand
TAGTTGTCGCTCAGCCCCGTCGGTTTACGTGACTTCCACCCCAGTCTCGTCAGCCGTGACCATAGTTCTCGGAAGGACCGCTCGTCTGCAATCATCTCGGCAAATGTGGAAATGAAGTCGACATTCAAACGGTCTCTTCCGTATCGCTCTGACAGTCCCATTCTGAGAATTCAAACGGTCTCATGTGAGCCACCCAGATAAACCTCACAACCTCACTAATTCAAACAGTCAATGCTGGACCGTCCAGAGCAACCTCTGCCACCATAATATCAACCGCTCCTGTGGGAAAGGGTTAGGTCGATGAGCGCTTTGCCCTGCCACATACAAATTTCAAGTATGCGGAAACAGAGGTTGTTGCAAAGCTCTGCGGCAATAAACACCTGCAATAATTCTTATTCTGGACCGTCCGGAATAGGGGGCTAAAGGGGCTAAACACTCGTGTCAATATGCAAGACCGGAAGGAGCGAGGTGTGTTTCTTAATACATGTCTAACGTAGAACGCTTGAGTTAGTTGCTATCGTGCGGACCGAAGAACTCGTAGTGGACCTGCTCAGCTGGGGCGCCAAGCTCTCCGAGGATGTTGCGCACGTTGACCATGAACGCCGGCGGGCCGCAGAAGTAGTAGTGCGCGTCCTTGGAGTCGCCCAGGAAGGACTCGAGCACCTCCTTGGTGAGGTGGCCCTTGGCGTCCCCCTCGTCGCTGCCGTCGAACACGGTCTTGACGGTGAAGTTGTCGTGCTCGCCCGCGAGCTGCTGGAAGCGTCCGCCGAGCGCCGCGGCCTGAGGGCATCGGCTGCAGTTGACCATGAACACCTTGTTCGGCAGGTTCTTGGTGGCGAGGAACTCGGCCATGGACGACATTGGCGTGACGCCGATGCCGCCGCTGAGCAGCACGATCGGCTTGTCGTGGGTCACGTCCAAGTAGAAGTCTCCCGACGGCACCGTCATCTTGATGATGTCGCCTTCGTTGACCTCGTCGTGGAGGTAGCTCGAGACCTTGCCCATCGGGCAGCCTGTCGCGATCGGACCTTCCTTCTTCACGGTGATGCGGTACTCGTTCAAGCCCGGCGCGTTGGACAGCGAGTAGTTGCGCTGCGTCGTCATGTGCGGCGTCTCGATGCGGATGCCGATGTACTGGCCAGGCAGGAAGCCCAGGATGGCCTTGCCGTCCTTGGGCTTGAGGTGGAACGACACGGCCTCGCTCGACTCGGTGACCTTCTTTGCCACGACGAAGTCGCGCCAGCCCTCCCAGCCACCTGGCAACGCGCCCTTAGCCTCACGGAGCTCGCGCTCGCGGTTGATGAAGATGTCGGCCAGCACTTGGTAGCCTTCGCCCCAGGCGCCGATGATCTCGGGCGTCGCGGCATCGCCCAGCACGTCCTTGATGGCAGTGAGCAGGTTCTCGCCGACGACTGGGTAGTGCTCTGGCAGGATGTGCAGGGACACGTGCTTCTCGGCGATGCGCTCGACCGCAGGACCAAGCGCACCGAGGTTGTCGATGTTCTGGGCGTACGCCAGCACGGACTGCGCGAGCGCCTGGGGCTGACGAGCGACCTTGTCGCCTGGCAGCTTGATCTGGTGAGTTGGGTTGAAGAGCTCACTGACCTTGGGGTTGTTGGGCAACATGCGCTTGTACATCGCCGACGTAATCGTGTAGCCGTGGGCGGCGAGCACAGGCGCCGTGGACTTGATGATGGCGATGGTGGAAGGCTTGAGGAGGGCCATGGTGCTTGGGGAGATGCTAGTAGGTCTGGAGGAGGGAGGTCACTTGAGCTGGAGAGGCCAGATTGTGGAATGAGAGAAGAGGACGCAGCTCGAAGGAGCTCGAAGTGTATCGCCCAGGGTCACAGGCAGGACGGTATCCTGATGGACAGTACACAGTACAGGGGAGGTCCGTTACACGAGACCGTCGGCGGGAATTTCGGATCACTCACTCGTGCAGGAGACACGCGCCATTCAGGTGGCGCGCCTGTATGGCCAGCGCGGCTCCAAAGCAGTGCAACGCCCCACTGGATGGGAATCTGCAACGGAGGACATCGTCGCAAAGAGCCGCTGTTGCCGCAATCCGGAGGATGGGTCAGGAGCCATGCCTCCAGTCTCAACAACGACTTGCAGTCGGCCCATCTCCGCCCTCAAAAAATGAGTGATCCGAAATTGAGACCATCTATGATTGGCTGTATTTCCACAAATTGTGATATGATTGGTCAAAATTGGTGAATGCGGGTGAGTCATCCGGAAATAGAACCCCTCTTCTTTACCACCCGATCCGAACAGACTCAGCTCCTAAGCAAACACTTCACGGCTGGGAGGTGAGACAGACAGAGAGCTCAGCGTAAGGCAGCAAACGCCGCTCTGTCTTTCCTATGATTACGGTGCCAACGAGTCGCCAGCCTCAAGAATGGGGTCTTTCGTCAGGGAGTGATGGCGCTCGCGCAGATCCCTTGGAGGCGCGGGGTGGATTCGTCGTCGAGTTTGCGTGTTCAAATAATATAGCAGAAGCGTTCTTAACGGTGGCTCGGTGCGGGGGTGATCGCGTGGTGGCTGAGGGGCGATCACATTCGCCAGCCTCGCTTAGGTCCGGAGACGTCGCTTGATGCCGAGGCCGTGTCCCCGTTGTCGCTCTCCTCGCTGAGCAGTCCGACCTGCTCTGGTGGCGGTGGAGCGTAGAGGTCGCGCGCCTGTACACGTGCGAACACTTTCTTGCTCTTGCTAGTCGACGCGCCTGGCTTGAACGGCGTCGGCAGCACTACGGGCATGACCTCGTTGAAATCGCGCATCGCATCTTCAATGGCGAGGTGGTCGGCCAGCAGACTCGTGCGTTGCGCGGGGGTTGAGTATCCGACGTAGGGCTTGTACGGGAACGCGTGGTGGTGGGCGAGAGCGACAAAGCACATCTCGAAGCAGATGAGCAGGTTGTTGATACCTGTCGTGACGTTTTCGACGCTCCAGGATCCGATTTCGTGGATGATCTGGAAGCGAGAGAGGAAGGCGAGCACGACACTCTGCCAGAACGACATGAAAAGCACGGCCTTGATGCACAGGAACTTGGGCACAGGGTTGTACGGCTTGAGCTGCTCGCCCAGAGCGAGGTAGAACAACACGAGGTAGTAGAACGCGTACGTGATGGAGCAGTTGACCACCAGGCTCGTGTACAGGTAGCCCTTCTTCATGCTGAAGTTGCCTTGGTCGTAGACGCCGTTGATCTCCAATAGGATCGCGACGAACGCCATGAGCGGCTTGAGCACTACAAACTGCATCGTCGCCATCTTGCAGTCGCGCAGAAACTCAGGACCCATGCGAATGGGCTGACTCCAGCGGCTGAATGGCCACGGGTGCTGGAGATCTGGCAAGCCACGTAAGATCTGTGAAAGTGTCAGTACTAGAGCCAAGATAGGAAGAAGAAGAGGCGGTGACTGCGCACCTGTAGAACTTTCTCGTTGCTGCCGTCGCCCAAGTACGCGATCATGAGCGCCAGAAAGAGGTAAATCACGTATCCTTCGTAGGAATCGCGCAGTAAGTCCAGAAACAGCGCCGAATCCTACACACATCAACCAGTCAGCACGAGTACTCCGAACGTCACCACCATCGACAACATACCTTGAATCGAAGTGACAGCCACGAGTCCGTCGCGTAGATCGGCACCATCCACAGAATGCCCACAATCTGGATCAGGAATCCGCTCGTTAGCATCCGCACTTTCGCTAATGCAGACAGCGCAACGCACCTTGCTCTGGACGATCGGTTTGGTGAAGTTGTGGACGTGGCCGCGGATGAGCTTCACTGACGCGATCACGGCGACGGCCACGAACAGCCCGGCGACGATCCAGATCACGTACTGCACGAGGGCCTCGGCGTCGGCTACGTCGTCGACGCCGTTGCGATCCGTCGCCTTGTCGTCATCGTCCCACACCGCAGGGATGGCAGCCCCACTGATGACGCTCTCTGTCGGCATGCTGAGTTGTGTGTTTCGGTGCTCTGCGCTTGCTGCTGGACGTGGTGATAAGCAGCCCGTCGCTGCAAGTCCATGGAAGAGCTACAGCTCTGGCAAAGAAAAGAATCGGGCCATGGATCTGACCCCACATCTGAGTCTGACCCGCACCCAAATGCCAAACAAAAAACCTAAGGCTTATCTTGAAATAGGTTTTACTCTCCTAAACAGCTTTTTTTAGAACGGGTCCGTGCGTAAACAAAGGGTAATCAGGCTCTTCAATAGAAACTCGTTTCTAAGAACGACATTGAGAGTGTGTGTCAATCTGAAGAGTGATGACCTCGGGATTGTGGTCCGGAGTTGTGGCTGCGCACACTATCAAATCCGCAGGATCGCCCCGCCGCATCTTCGCCATGATGCTCGCCCGTCTTCCGCGTCTACCGCCGCAGTCGCTAACACACTCGGCTGTGAGTTCGTATGCGGCATTGGTGCCTGCATCGCAGCACTTTCTGTCGAGTTTGCCGTCTCAAAATGACCCCCGAACACGGCGTTCTCCTCTCTCGCCTACATCAGCGTTTCTCATCTCCAGCAAGCTGATACAACCGCCTGCCTCCACTCCACTGGGTCTACGAGTGCACTGCATCCACCCTTCCCTCTCCACCCCATTTGTCACCATGCAAGCGCGCTCGTTTTCGCGTCGTGCCGGTCGTAACCCCTGGGAGGACTTCTATAGCTCCTCGCAGCGGAACAGCGGGTGGCTCGACACTGTCAAGACTGGCGCTTTGCTCGCCGTCGGTGCTGGTGCCGTCGTCGCTGCCGCTTCTGGTGCGTCTGCAATGTTCATCACTGCGTCTGGCGTATTGCTGACGTGCTCTTTGTGCAGTGGGCTTTGGCTTCATCGTGTTTGGGGCGGCCGGCTACGGCGTGTACTCGCTGTACCGCAAGTTCTTCGCGCCCTACCGATCCAACGACCCGTTCAGCTCTGTGCAGGCAGATATTGACCGCGTTTTCAACCAGCGCAAGTCCTCTGCGTCTCGTACGTCGCCATCTAACGCCAATGACCTGGACGGACTGGTCGAGGGGCTGCCTTTCATGGTGCGAGGTCTCGTGAAGACGCTCTTTTCGTTTGTCGGCAGCGCCATGAAGAGCTCCATGGCGCGTGCCGGAGAGCTGCGCCGGCTTGCGAACGAGCACTTGCGTGCCAACAGTCGTATCACGAGCCAGTTGGGCAGCGGGGTGAGCATCTCGACGCCCCAGAGCTGGATGGAGTACAGTACGTCTGCGCTGCATGCTCCACTCCGTCTTGCATTGGACTGACGTTTTAACTTGCTATGTAGCTGTGAACGGAGCTGGCCGGGTGGAAGCCGTGTTCCCGATCGTCGGTGAGGGTTTTGCGCAGGCTCAAGTGACCGCCAAGGCGTCGGTCGACTCGAACGGAGCTCTTCAGCTTCAAGAGCTCAAATGTACGTCTCGCTGGGTCTGACGACCGTCTTAGATTGACGTACTCACACTCATACAAACTCTGTTGGCGTAGACCGCAACCTCCGATCCGGAGAAGTGATCGATTTGCTGCGTGACGGACCTGTTTCCGGGCCCAAGAAGCGCGTCGTCGAGGCTGAGTACGTCGATCTCGACGATCGGAAGTGATGATGCAACAAACGAAATCAAGTCCTGAGCACTACAGTAGAGCATGAATGAGTGTTGTGCTTTCGTTATTCGCTTCAGCAGCCGTGAGAATTAGCTCTGAACCAGGCGCTGGGCCATCGGGAAGGAGCCCAGGTGCTTGACGACGCACACCGTGGCCTGCAGCTTCTCCACAGCAGCGCGCACGTTGTCGTCCTCAAAGTGGCCAACGATCTCAAGGAAGAAGTCGTACCCGTCGCCCTCCAGGCGGTAGATCGACTCGAGACACGACAGGTTGACGCCGTGGGCCTTCCACACCTCCAGCGCCGACAGCAGCGAGCCGACTTCGTGCTTGATCTCCATACTCAGACAGGACTTGTCCTGACCGGTCGACGGCGGGCAACGCTTCGCAATGACGAGGAAACGCAGCGTGTTGCTTCCGGTGGCCGTCGGCTTGGGCCATGTCGTGGTAGCAAGAGCGTTCGAGACGTCCAACACCTCGAGCTTGTGGGCAATGGCTGCGCCGGCCGTGGTGATGGCGACGGAGATCACGTCGTCTGCCGCAACGCTCGCCTTCTGCGCAGCGACAGTGACGCTGGCCACGGTGATCAATCGCGCACTTGGCCAACACTGTTCAACGTGGGTCAGCAGCGCACCATCCACGTCGTTGGGCACGTACACGGCCGCAACGTCTCCAGTCTTGACGCTCTCCTTAGACTTGGCAGCGAACGTGAACGACTTGGTGATGACGATCTCGGCCGCGACCTTGAGCGAGCTGCGCAGGAGCTGCGCCTGGGTCTCCTTGATCATGCCGAGCTGCGAGTCCTCGATCGGCACGACACCGTACGCCGTCTTGTTGGCGGCCACGTCTTCAAACACTTTGCTGACCGAGTCGCGGGCCACAAAGTGCTCCACTGGCAGCGACGGGTGCGTAGCACTGGCGGCCGAGTCGCCGCTAAAGTATTTCTCGGCCGCGATCCAGCAGAACGAGCCGTTCACGCCCGCGAGCGAGATGGACGGGTGCGAGAGGCGCTGCAGCAGGTACATCACCTGCACTTCCTTGGTCAGCGGCATCACAAAGTCGCGGTAGAGATCCGAAATGAGCTGCGGATCGACCTTGAGGTCCTGCGTGTCGACCGAGTTCTCGTGGATATCCTGGCCGTACGTCGATGCCTTCAAGCGCACGCGCTGCAGCACCTTGTCCTCCACGACCATGTTGGTCAGCGCGTCCATGATGCCCTCGGCGTCGTTGTTCTGGATCAGCGTGGTGTACTTCTCCCGCTCGGCCTGGAACTTGGCCTCGGCGATGAACTTGCCAAAGTGGATGCGCTTACTCAACGCCTGCAGCACAGCGATGTCGGCCGTCGCGGAAGAGCCAAACTGCAGCAGATAAACACGACTCTAACAGTGAGATACGAGTCCCGCATGTACGATGCGAGGCAGCCCCTTACCGAGGTCGAGTCGCTCTTGTCCTCGGTGATGCCAGGCAAGATCTTGGCCAGGTACACGCTCATGATCTGGTCGTTGATGTTGATGCGGTTCGGGTTGAGCACCTGCGGGTAGCTGATGCTGGGCAGGATCGGCTCCGGCAGCAAGTGCGGGTAGAACGCGTTCTCGTCCGGCGACGTGTAGCGGCGGTTGAGCGCGTGGAGCTTCTCGGTCTCGCTGAACATGAAGTCCTGCAAAGTGATATCCCAACCACGTCAGCAGCCAAGCCATTCGCCAAAGTGATACACACAACACGCACCAGGAAGCTGCCCGTGAAGGAGTCGTACTTGCCCTTGAGGCCTCCGAAAGCCACGCTGCCACTGCATGCAAGCAAGCGGACACGATGAATAATCCACGTTGGATAGGTAGCTCGTCACATCCCACAGCTCACGTACGGCTCGTTGCGCTTGATGTAGATATCGCGGTTGCGTGCAAACTGCGCACGCTCGATTAGCGCGAAGATGATGGTTTCCTCCTGGCTGCCGATCCACAGAGAAACCCGCGCAGTGGATGCGAACGCTCCTCAATCGTCAGCACTTTCTCACTGCAGAGGATAGATCGCAAAGCCTCCAAGACCAACGCACCGGATGAGCACGTTGCGGAAGTCGTCCAGACGCACAGGCTTGATGGGGTCCGCGAAGACCACGGCGTGTGAGCTCTGCATGGCTGCGGTTGTTAGGGAGTAGGCTGCGGGTGATGTCGTTCTCCGTCGCGAGGAAGAGCTGTCTGCCTGAGGGGAGCTGGACCAAGTTGCCGTTTACAATCCCGATGAGATGCGGCATTTGCGCAAACCTCTTCATTTTCAACCAATGAAGAGCGATTATTTGCTTCAGAATTGATTTGATTGGATGTAATTTCACACGACCGGTCACAAAGAGGGGGGAAGAACACTCACAGTGACATTGCCTTTCGGGTCGTGGGTGAAAAATCTAGCGGCTACGATGCGCGGTGTCTGAAGTCATGTTCCGTTTCCGCGAGAAAGGCGGGATGCTCAGTAGCGACGACGCTTCATCCTGCAGAACGTACAAGCAACAGAATTGATCAGTCCTGCGCACAGGCAACAGAGGCAGGAGAGAACAGACTGCCACGTACTGGAACTTCTTGGTTGGGAAGCCCGTGGGGTCTTCACGGACGAGCTCCTGGGTCTCCTGCATGGTCTCCGGCAGTCGCAGACCGCGTTCCACACGCTTGACGAGCCACATACGCAGCGCGTGCAGCTGCTCGTAGTTGCGGAGCATGTTGTTGATCTCTTCAGGCGACTGTACAACATCACCAATCGCGCGTGAGACCTCTGCCTGGCCAGCTTGCATTGCACTGAAAAGAACACTTACGTGGCCCGACTTCTCCGAGATGATACGCTTGGCCTTACCGGTGATGAGACGCGGGTTCTCGCGGAGCTCTGGCTGTGAAAGCATATCAAAAACATTCAGTCTCGCCGTCAAGACTACCAAAATGCATTGGGAGGGCCAAGTACGTCAATGTGCTCCACGATCTTGAGGAAAGCCTTGATCTGCTGGACGGCAGTCTGCCATGTGCATCACCAAGTAGGATTTGTTAGCGCCACATCGTCAGTTACAATTGAAAACGCAAACCAGTCCACGTACCATCTCGTTCACACCAGGAATGTACGACTTCCAGCCATTGAGACCGGCCATCTCGGCGTTTTTCTGTATGAAACAAGCGTGGAGGTGAGCTCCATGTGCATTAAAGACCGCGTAGGTGATTCGCAGCAGTGCTTCGTACCTGGAGCTGCTCGGCGAACGAGTTCAGGTCGAACTTGGTGCTGTGGGCCAGGTCGTTGACCTGCTCGCGGTAGGCCTCAGCTGATATTCACACATTGACTGTGTCAGCTCAATACAGTCAATGCGATACAGCAACCAGTGCTGCAATGGCCGATGCACTACGCACCCTGCTTGACGTCGTTGCGCTCCTGCATCTTGTTGGTGACAGTATCACGGATGCCCGAGAACAGGCTCATGTTGCGCGTCTGCTGCATGCGAGACGCCGAGGCGAGCTGCGCAGTGGCACCATTCTGATTGAGCACGCGAATTGGCGCAGCACGGCGCGCGGCCTGCGAGACGCACGCGCGCACGATCGATCCGCGGACGAGGGCCACCATGGTCTTCTTTATCAGCCAGTGCGTTGGGGATTCTTGGTCACACGAAATGCGCACTAGGTATGCGAACTTAGTGACAGAAACGCACTTAGACACAAATCTATTGTAATAGGTTAGCTTAAATCCCAAGATGGCTACAGAATCGAGAGGCCCATCAATGACTTGCGTTCAAACGCGTTTCCTGACGAGAATCGCTTCCCTGCATGGATGCGAATGCAATTGTGGAGCAAGATGCGTTGAATGCTGCGTTTGACAAAAATGCATTCGCATATGTGTATTCGGTTGATCGTTTTTCTGCTTTTTTGTGCGTGCGGCGCCGTTGCGTCGCTTGCTTTTTCCTCCTTTTTGTTTTGTTTTTGAGCGCGTTTTCTGCTTTTTCTGGCATGCAAGAGATAAATGAGAATAAAATAATGCACCGCAGGCTCGCGGTCTCCGGGGCAAGGCAGAAGCATCGAGTCAACTAGCAATCCACGCCTGCGCGCTGCAAGCGAGGACCCAGCGACCCGAACACTCCCTCTATTCGCCCCCTCCACCACGACCCACACTTGGACACGAGGAGCACGACAAGTCGTGAGCGCTGCGGATCCGAAGTAGAGCTGCCGGACGAGTGGCGATGGGAGGAGCCGACGCGAGCCGAGCCGTTGGCACACAGAGAGAAAGCTGGGGGGCCGTCTTGTTGTCATCTCTTCCCATTGATTACGGTTATAACCAACTTCTCAAAAGAGATGCCTTCTTCTTCGTCTTCCATAAGCAAAGTCGCCCTTGCCCGATTCTCTCTGTGTTGCCTTCGCCCGACTCACCAACGTCTCTCCCAAGCGCGACAAGCCGTATCACCCTCCACGAACGACAACACACACGACGCCACTGGACACTTAGGTCGAGTGGGCCTCCAAGACCTGGATGGCCTCCGAGATCTTGGCCTCCAACGCCTCAGGGCTCTCCAGCAGGTGGAGCAGCTCGCCGTTGTCCATCTCGAGGAGCATACCCGTGATCTTACCGGCCAGCTCTGGCTGGTGACGGTGGATCAATGGGTAGAGACGCTCACCGATCATGTTCTTCTGGGCCTCTGGCGAGGCGGCAGCGAGGGCAGCCGAGGTCAGCGGCTCCAGGCCGGTTGGCACTGGGGCGGCCGGTGGGAGCACACCAGGAGCTGGGGCACCTGGGGCAACACCCTCAGGGCGTGGCTGGTTGCGCACGTTCGCCGTGTACTTGAAGTTGCGACGGTTCACTGGGGCACCTGGCTGTGGGCCGGCTGGGCCTGGACCCTGGCGGCGGCCACGTGGCTGACCACGGCCCTGCTGCATTGGCATGGCGTAGCCTGGAATGTAGCCTGGGCCTGGCGCTGGAGCACCTGGGGCACGGGCGCCGTAAGGCACTGGGCCACGTGGGTGCATGCCACGCGGGATCATCTGCTGCGGGTACATGAAACCCTGACGAGCCTGTGGTGGAAGCTGACCTGGCTGCGCGTAAAACATTGGCGCGGCGCCGTACATTGGTGGCTGGCCGAGCGGCATGCCACGGCCGATGAGACCAACACGCTGGGCGTGCTGGGCCTCGAGCTGGGCGCGGCGGACCTCCTTGCGCTGGGCGAGGGCAACGTACACTGGCTTACCCGAGATGAGCTTGCCGTTCATCTCAGCGACGGCCTTGTTCGCCTCGTCCGGGGTGGCGAAGCACACGAAGCCGAAGCCACGCGACAGACCAGCAGGGTCACGCATGATGCGCGACGAGGTGATCGAGCCGTAGGCACCGAACGCCTCGCGGAGCTCCTCGTCCGAGAGCTGGTCGTCCAAGTTCTTGACGTACAGGTTCACGCCCTGGTACTTGTTGAGGCGCTCGATCTTAAGCTGCTCGAACTTGTTGCGGAGCTCACGCTCACGCTCCGAGCGCTTCTGCGCACGGCCGACGTACATCTCGATGTCCGAGTCGTCACCGTTCTTGTAGACCTTGTTGTTCAGGTTCTCAACGGCGGCGTGGGCACCCTCCGAGGTCTCGAAGTTGACGAAACCGAAGCCCTTGTGGGTCTCGGCGCCGGCGTCCTTCATGATCACGGCGCTCGAGATCGGTCCGAATGGCTCGAACTCCTTGCGCAGGTCCTCGTCGCTCCACTGCGATGGGATGTTCTTCACGTAGCAGTTGGTCCACTCGTCAATGTCTGGGCGGTCGGTGCGCTTCTGGAAGGCGCCGACGAAGACCTCCTGGCCGGCGATGAGCATGCCGTTGATCTTGGCGATAGCCTCGTTGGCGGCCTCCTGGGTCTCGTAGTGAACGTAGCCGTAGCCCTTCGAGTCGCCGTTGTAGTCAAGCGCGACCTTGCACGACAGGATGTTGCCGAACAGCGAGAACGTGTCGTACAGGGCCTTGTTGTCGATCGACGTGTCAAGGTTCTTGACGAAGATGTTGCCGACGCCCGACTTGCGGAGCGATGGGTCGCGCTGCGACCACATGATGCGGCACGGCACACCCTTGATGCTGGTGAAGTTCATCGTGTCCAGCGCGCGCTCGGCATCCGCCACGTTGTGGAAGTTGACGTACGCGTAACCAAGCGAGCGGCGGGTGACGGCGTCACGGCACACGCGGATCGACGCGACCGGACCCACGGCGTTGAAGATCTCGAACAGCAGCGCCTAGGAGGAGGGAACCCATCGTGAGCCACTCCGTCATACGCATGCGACCGTTGCGGAATGGAGACAGTTGCTTACCTCCGTCACCTCCGGGTGGATGTCACCGACGTAGAGCGACGCAGTCTGGAACGGCTGCGCGGCGGCCGTGGCCGGGGCCGCGGTAGCCGCTGGGCTGCTGGTAGGAGAGGTCGCCGAGTTCGCCATGACTGGTGCACACACAGACAATACGCAACACATAGTCAGCATCCACACGCACACACCATAGCCACTGGTTCCATTTTCGCTCAACCGCCGCCGCCGGTTGCACCGCACGATCCGCAGCCGCAGACAGACGCATTGCAGCATCCGCTTGAGCTGCAGGCCTCCCACATCTCATGCGCGCATACTCGACGACGACGGTGGCGTCCATGCAGGTTGCAGTTGATGGCACATACTCGTTGGTGTTTTTTTTGTTGGAGAGAGGTCAAAAAGCGGAGGGCGCTTTTATTGACTTTTTTTTCTTTTTACTGGAAGAGAAGAAAAAAAGAGAGAATGACCCGCACTGGGCATTGGCCGGCAACGTTGGCCTCGCTTCCGTGCCGTTGCGGCCAAGCACGGCCGACTCATCGGCCCGATACAAAACGCCGGCAAATCCGTAAGCTAACCGGTATCCCCGGTCTGTTATCGCACCAGGTGGTCATTTATCGGGTTTGAAAAGTGGATATATTTCCGGCGGACGAGTGGAAGGGTACAAGGTGTAGGGCTGGCGGATCCGGTCAAAGATTGCGGTTTTCGGCAAACAAGTTCGGGTGGCTCTTGGCTCCAGAGGATTCTCCACCAGTCAAATTGCGGACGCGTCCCGACCACCAACCGTTTTGAACGGTGACGCAAAAACGAAGGATATTGATTGGTGGAAAATTTGCATCCGTGCAACTAATCGACGCTGTGGATTTTAATTGGCTAAATTTAACTGCGGCGGTTGGCAACCCAGGTTGTGAAAGATCCTGAGGAGATTGAAGAGACACGTTGAAGTGATGGGAGCTCTTCATGGAAATGGCTGGTGCGCAGGACGAGAGAAGACTTCGGGACCACAAGAACATTGATGTGGTGTACGAGAACGTTGGTGTCTATTCGCTCAGAATTTTGGAGGCGAGGCGTTCGGATATTCGCTCGAGCTCAGTCTCAACAGCGTCTCTGCCGTTGGCCGACGACTGGCCGGCGTGCTTGGTCAACGCAGCGGCGTCATACTCCGACGTGAGAGCGCTGGTGAAGCTACTCTTGAGCAGGTCGTCGTGGAAGCGTTTGAACTTTCCCTGTGGTGGACGGTGGTCAGTGAGGTTCTCAAGCAAGAGTGATAGCTTTAGTGGCAGCATGCACGTACGCTGATGCGGTCGACACACACGATAAGCACTGGCTTCCCAGTCGCAATCGCCTCGGTTGTCATGGAAATGGAGTCTGGTGTCGTCACGATGGCGGTTGCGTGATGCAGCATCGCCTCGAATGGATTTGGCCCTTCACCGCTCCAAATGAAGAGCTCGTCGCTCCTCTGGAGCTCGTTCGCAAGTCTGGTTTCGATCAGCTCTCGCACCTGGTGCGGGAGACAAGTCAATCGCCAAAACGGTACCCATAAAAAGCCAGATCCTGTTGCGTACCTTGCTCGGAGTTCGGCGGGAAAATGTCACGAGAAGCGAGGCACGCGGTCGATTCACTTTGACTAATCGTAGTACTTGGTCGACCATCTCTTCCCCATGAGACTCCGAGAACGCGAAGCCCCGACACGGACCACCGACGAGCCAAACGACTCGCGTGTCTTTGCCTTTGGCGTATGGCTCCAACACCGGCTGCCACTCTTTGCTCTGTTGTTTCAATACGCTGAGATCGATGGAGCAGACCGTGCCTAACGTGAGGTGGACATTCCGCGCCGGCGTCGCCATGGCGTCTGGTACAAAATCGTGCTTTGGGGAGATCACTGCGTCGAAAAGGCTCAGCGAAACACGGGGATGCTGGATCTGGATGTTGAACACGTTATTCGGCGATGCAGAGGCCCACGGCTGCTTCAGCGCAGCGCACAACGCAACAGTGGTCCGCCCGCATCCGATCACCACGCGCCTTCGCGAGCTGACTTCATCCTGGCCAAGGAGAAGTCGCCTGTTCTCAGTGGACACGTCGTAGCCGAAGAATGGATCGCGCAGAAGACGCGCAGCGAAGAGCTGCAGAGCTGGTGGAAGCTTCTGGTAGATGACGCTGTCGAGGAATGGCACGCGGATGAGCTCGATGGTATCCTCATCACCATTTGCAATGTGTTCACCACGACCTTGAAGCGCGCGAGCACCGTGCAAGTGCGTGCGAAGACGCTCGCTCAGTGCAAGCGCCTGCTTCTCCGCACCTGCTGCTCCATTGCCGAGGACGAGGATGCGCACGCCTCTGCGCATGTTCCCCACTTCCGTCGTTTGGATGGGTGTCACTGAATCGAATCAGGGGCAATTGAATTGGCGATGTCACTAACTGCTTTGAAAATGAGGTTCACTGGATGCTTTTGATTGAACACTTAGCGAGCAATCGGATCGTGAAAAGATAGCTACATGCAAAGGAAATAGAATCCAGCACGCGTTGAGGCTGGTGCCGTCACGCAAAGCTGAAATGTTGTGAGATGGAGTCGGCTTACTCGTCATCCTCGTCGTCCTCGCTCTCCTCCTCAGCGTTCTCGAGCCACTCAACGAACGGCTTCAGCAGAGCAGCAAGCTTGGCCGACTGATCTTCAGTCACCTCCCAGTGCGCGAACTCCTTGCGTGCGGTGGCCCAGGCGACGAGCGTCTCTTCCTCGAGAAGATCTTCGTCGTAGAGAAGCTTCAGCACGACAGGGTACGAAGAGAGGAGCTCCGGGTGGTCGACGGCGCAGAAGTGCTCAGTCAAAGCGATCAACTGGTTCTGCGCGTGCACTCCGACAACGATCTTCTCGAGAACGGGCGCGTACTTGGCGACCTGGTTGCTCGAGAGGATCTCCGTGGTGAAGGCGGCCGAGAAGAAGATCACAAGACGGTCGTTGATAGGAAGAGCAGCGTACGTCTGCTGACGGCAGAGCTCCTCGTAAATCTCCGCCTCCGAGTGGCCCTCCGACAAGAAGCGCTTCAGGTTCTCGACAGCCGACTCGATGGCGTTCTCGTCATCCACCGCCAGGTTGTCGAGCGTGGCAACTACGTCATCGTCGTCATCCTCCTCGGCACGAGCAGCATCAGCAGCCATGGCGGCACGGGCAGCGACTTCGATAGCCTCGGCTTCGGCGGCACGGGCGGCAACAGCCTCAGGCGAAAGGTCCGTGTGCCACTCGACGTCGTCGTCGCTATCGTCGTCGCTCTCGCTCTTGGACTTCTTCTCCTTCTTCTCCTTCTTTTCCTTCTTCTCCTTCTTGTCCTTCTTCTCCTTGCCGTCCTTGTCCTTCTTCTCCTTCTTCTCCTTCTTCTCCTTGCCTTCCTTGTCCTTCTTCTCCTTCTTTTCCTTCTTCTCCTTAGGAGCGGACTCCTCCGTCTCAGGCTCGTCATCGCCCTTCTTCTTGGAGGCCTTGTCCTTCTTCTTCTTGTCCTTGTCGTCGCCGGCGTTCTTCTTCTTGAGCGCCGTGTGCTCCTTGTGGATGAAGGTCGTGAGCTTGTGGTGCATGTCCACTGGCTCGACGGCGCCACAGGCGTAGCACTTGTGGAAGATCATCTGGCCCTTGAACTTGTACTTGGTCTCTGGAAGACGGCACTGCGGGCACAGCACGAAGCCCTCAATGTACTTGTGCAGGTGCGTCTGCATCACGCTGGCATCAAAGGCGCCGTTGACGATCGCACGGTCGTTCTTGTCGTCGTACTTGGACTGCGCGCCCAGTTCGATACCGAAGAACTTGCAGACTTCGGCCGTCGAGCGGTGGAGCGACAGCGCAATGTCGGCGCAGTTGACCACGAGCGTCTTGATGCCGTTCCCACGGCCTTCGATCTTGGCCTGCAGACGCGGCATCTTGTAGCGGTACTCCGGGTCGTCGACCGCCTGGGTTCCGGCAATGTTCATGAACGACATGGTGGCGGGTGGGTGTTTCTTCTAGCTTCTCCGAGACTGATTCGATCGTGGGGAGGCGGGTGTTGAGCACAGCGAGGTATTATAAATCCGGCTGAGTCTTCCGCTTGTCGAGTATCGAGCTACTCGTATTCTTTTTTCTTCTCCACGTTGAATCCTTCGTTTCCAACTGAGGCCAAGTAAACGACTGAATTTTCAAACGCATGCACCGCGGAACCGCTTGGGGGATCTCCACACTGCTGAGGGTCGCTTGGGGTGCGCCGGAGCTCTTGCTGCAAGAACTGAAGACTGGGGGCGGGGGCGGGCGGGGCGCGGAGGCTCTTGAGCGTGAAGGGCGTACGCGGGGGGAGGCTGGGGGGTCTCTCGCGGCGGAGGCGTGCGACCGGAGCTGTCTCTCTTTTCAGAAATGTGGAGCCACAGAGACCCACGGCCGCCTGCAGGTGTTTCAAGTGGCGCGCGCGACCAGGAAACGAGCACGTCCGTTGATTGATTGGTCTGTTTTTGGCTCCACAGTGCGACGGGAGCAGACGCGTCGCCTCTCCCGGAAATCAGGTACACGCGAAGCGAGAACTAGAGAAGGTCACTCCTCCTCAACGGCTTCGGATGTGTGGACCACATGAAGCCTCTCCCCGGAATCTGGCGGAAGAGACCAGCACTCGCTGTTTGCTGTTCCAGGCGAGTCCCACGCGTTGCGTTTTGGTGATGATGGTCCACTCTGGTCGACTGAACATATATCAAGTGTGAGGGGGTTATATGTTGGTCCAGAATCTGAGTTTGGCAGAAGCAGATCTGATTCATCGAGTCAACCCAACCGAAAGCCTACCAGTCAAGACGAAAAGCAAACGAAGATGGCCAACATTTGGGTGAGTGCGAGCGACGGCGACGTGGACGCAGTGAAGAGCTTCCTTGCTGGCGGAGGTGACGCGAATGCGAAGGATGAATACGGCTACACCCCTCTGTGAGTCACTCAGTTGTCGAGCGCTTGCGTGGATGCTGTGGCTGACAAGTGGCAATGGTTCGTGCAGGCAAGCGGCTGTGAGCTACAACCACGTCGAACTGGCGCAGCTTCTCATCGCCAGTGGTGCCAGTGCCACGCTCGGTAAGGTTACGTGAAATTCATTGATGGTTTGTGAATCTTTGTGAGCTGACGTCGCGATTCGTCGATCTATAGCTGACAATGACCTGGACACGCCGCTTCACCGTGCGGAGACTGTCGAAATCGCCAAGCTCCTTCTGAGCCATGGCGCTGTGCTCAATGCGCGCAACTCCGAGGGCCTGACGGTACGTGATTCGCATCAAAAATACTCACTGTTGAATTAGGACACCAACGCTGAATCTCTCTGGGCATGACTGTAGCCATTCGATGTCGCGATTGAGGAAGAGCACACGGAGCTCATCGCAATGTACGAGGCACTTGGTGCCGAGAAGACGGACCGACAGGACGAAGATGAGGAGCCACAGGAATGGGACATCAACATGCAGGATATGCAGGAATAAGCGCTAGCGAGCGGCGTCAAATAGACAAACGAGCTGGTGGTGGATGTCGATATGCTGTCTGGACTCCTCACCCATCATGAAGTGTGCTGCAGGTATGCAGCGCGCATGTTCGAGTGTCCTCTTCTTGTAGGTGACGTCCACGATCCTCGGGCTGTTTGGCCAGCAGCGCTGATGGTTACGCTCTGGGTTACTCTCCACCAATTCGAATCCAACTATGTCAGTACATTTGGTAGGAGTGATGGTCGTCCTCACCGACGGCGCGAGCTGAAGAATTTTCAAATTTCGCATCGGACTCCAGCTTCGAGGGCTCCTCAATCGCGACGAAAATGGTGGACGCGCAGGAGATCTACCGGCGCTTTTGCGCGACGCCACTGCGTCTGCGCTCCAAACCGACGCCACCACCGTCTTCCTCGTCGTCCACGGGTTCCGATGAGTCGCTTCCCGCCGTGCACAACGCGGAACTGCCACCGCAAACGCCCAATTTTCGAGCGGAAACGCCACGCAAGACGGCGACGAAGGAAGATGTCGAGCATTTAAAAGCCCGCATTGAAGTGGAGTGTCGAGTGGAGGACTTCGTAACGCCGCAGCGAGTGAAGAGCCAGACGCCTGTGCGGTCGGAGAAGGCGATTGTCGATGCCGCCAAACCCCAGCCTGTCGCGAGGACGACAGTGGCGACCAAGAGTAATACTGCGAAAACGAAAGCGCGAGCAGCGAAACCCGAGACGATTGCGGAGCCAGTCGTGCGGAAAGAGGATAAGGAAGCGGTCAGTAGGAAGCAGAAGCGAGTGACGCGGGCAGTGGCGATCGTGAACAGCAACACGGGCGGCGTTTGCGTGGACACGCCCACGAAGGCGCTCGCGCCGCCCAAGCGCAGTCGCAAGTCCACGCGCCAGCAGCCACACAAATCGCCCCAGAAGCTGCTCCCTCCACCAAGCACTCCGATTCGTGACGCGCATGATGAGGAGCGATCGCTGGCCGTGACGCTGTTTGCGTCGAGCAGTCCGGACAGCGATGAGCTGGACTGCGAAATGGATGACGCGGAGAAGGAGAACGCCGTGGTGGACAGCTTGCCGATCTCGAGGAACATCATGGACGCGTTTAACGAGATCGATGACGCGCTTCCGCTGGAGTTGTTGGAGGAGAAATCCACGACGCCAAAGAAGACGAAGCCCAAGAAGGCGGCGGCGAAGACGAAGGCGAAACGAGAGACTGCGCCGAAGCGAGCACCCGCAGCCAAACGAGAGTCAGCAGCAAAGAAGGCACCGAAGCGAGCACCATCAGCCGCCAAACAGCCGGCGCCACCACCTCGAGGCACTCGTCGGAGTCGTCGGCTACAGGACAAAGAAGACCAAACAGTTCAGCCAGAGGAGGAGGAGTACGAGCTTGACGAGGAGCAGCTCGAGATCTTGGCAGCATTGGAGCTGGAGCCGGAGCAAGTCGTCGAGCCAGAGCCTGTGCGGCCCGCCGCTATCAACGTCGAGAAGGCTTTCTGTGAGCCGCTGCTTGACACCAAGACCACATCCGGAGGACTCTTTGCGCTGTGGTTCCAGGCACTGCGGCAAGAGATCGAAAGCCCAGAGAACAAGGCGTCTGTGGAGGAATCCCTGGAGATTCTGAGCGCCATTTTCGCGCTGTGCATGGGAATCTGTCAGTGTGAGGTGATGGTGACAACACACAACGAACCGGAGAAGCCCGACAACGAGGAGGACAACGACAGAACTATCGAAGCAACCGCAAACCCGAAGACAAAGGCGAAGAAGAGTGTAGTCTTTCGACATTTCGACCTCTCGACGGTCGATCTTCGGTATGAAGATGAAGACTCCGCCGCCAAGTTCGCCGAGACGCTTCTTCGCCACTACGTCACCGCAATCCACGCCCACTCGCTGACTCTGAGAGAACGACTTCAGAATCCAGCTGACGCCGAAATGATCGAGCGCATGATCAGCGTCCTCGATGACACAGACCGACTCGCCGCACAGTCCAGCCATGACGGCGTGGTTGCCACAGCATTTCGAGAAATGAGCGTCGTCGAACATGCAGAAATCCGCGTGAGCCAACCGTACTTTAGTGCCGAATTCGCGAAACTCAAGCGGTCAGCGATGTCGGCACACTCGTTCCTGCAAAGGCCGTTCGCCTCCATCGTGTCGTCGCTCGTGCGGTTCCGCCTGCGTGAGTTGTTTCTACCATTCGATCCGGAAGGGCTCCTCGACGAAGGAGAGCAACTCAAGATCGCGAAGTACGAGCATCAACATTTCGGCGCTGCGATCCATCGAGCGCTCAAGGAAATCCACGAGTATCAACCTCTTGTGGCTCCGCTGCTGGCTATTATATCGAGAAAACCGACACCGTCCGAAGAAACGATCAAGCAGGCGATCCTCTTGATCGATGTGGAAGACCTCGTCTACGTGGAGCAGTACATCTTGGCGTGTCGCTACCTGCGGCTCAGCTTCGGCCGGTGCATCTTGCTCGACAGTGCGGAAGATGTAGACACGTTGTACTTCTGCGACCGCCTCGAGTACGTCTGCGCGCTCGCGAGGAGGTACGAACATTGCCCTTGTTCATTGCCGAAGATTTGTGCGAGCAGAGTCCGCTGAAGCGCTTGTGTGGTGTTGATAGGTTGCAGTTCGAAGACGAAGCGCACTTGTTCCCTCTTGCCAACGTCGAGGAGTTCGTCCAAGTGCTCGAACAGCGAGAGGCGTCTCTGGCGGCCCTTGAGCAGACGTTGCTTCTCATCAACATGCCGCACTATGGTAAGATCCCTCAGTGATATCAGGGAAGCATCGTTCAGGACTGACGCCGTGTTCTGTTTCGAAGCAACGGAAGCGCCGTGTGTGGAGTGCAACGAGATCGTCACGCGAGCCCAGCAAGACGAAGCCATCACGTGTTCCAGCTGCAGCGGCAGGTTCCACCTGAGCTGCCTCCACTTGCCCGCGAGCTTCTTGCAGTTCGCCAACCAGTACACGTGTCCGTTCTGCTACACCGGTCGAGCACGCAGATAGAGAATCGACACGCAACCAATAGACTCCTCACTTCCACTTCATCTCACCTGCTTGGCACAGCATTGTTTGAAGGCATGAGAAGCCACGAATTCGACGACGTTGTCCACAAATTACTTGAAAATATATGTAAATGAGACCGCAACAGCAGTTATAAACACGAATGAGGAAGAGGTCCTCCCCCGCTTGGGAGGTCGGTCGGCCGACCTAGACGACCTTGGACACGGCCAGCTTCTTCTTCGGTCGTGGGCCGGGCTTGCGCTTGACGTTCGGGTCCTGCACGTACAGCTCCTCGAGAGGGATCGTGAGCGCCTCGTCGACCTCCAACGTCGCCGACTCGAGCGGCCACGGCGTGAAGCCCACTTCGTAGCACGTCTTGTAGTGCTCGACCGAGTACACCTTGGCGTTGTACAGCGAGTCGATGCGGCGGCGGTTGAGCTCGGCCGCGTGGATGCCGTGGACACACGGGAAGAGACGGTCTTGCCAGTCCAGACACGTGCACTCCCAGTCCAGGAGGTTCACGTGGCGCCACGTGTCGTGGCTCGTCGTGTTGAGCTGCGCGAGCGAGCGCACCATGAACGTGCCATTCGAGCACGGCACCGACTGCAAAACAACAACAAGAAGAACAAGGCATCAGCGCTTCCTGAACGAAGAGATCAACATCAATCACAAGGTGAGACTCAAAGCACCACGCACCTCACATCGCTGGCTTCCCTGGAGAATCTGCTCCAGTTGGTTGAAGCGGCTCGGCACGAGCTCTGGCAGCGGACGGTGCTCGACCAACTTGCGACGCGCGTGGAAGTTCTCCGCGATTTTCATGAAGTACCGGTTGAACACGACCAGAGGCTGGGACGAGCGTGGCATCTCGTCGCCAAACCACTGCTTGAGTAGCGGCATTGCCGACGGCGCCGTGGACACGCCAGCGCCCTGCGCGCCCTTCAAGCCCACGCCGGCAACGGTGTTTGCCTGCTTGATGTCGTCAAGGCTGGACAAGTCGGACGAGATCACACCGTACGTCGGCTTCTTGAACGCCTCCAGAAACGCGTACTTGACCCAGCTGGGGCGGTTGAGGCTGTCGAGGAAGTTGACGACGGCTTCGTTCGTGAGCATGATCTCCTGGCGGATGTGCTTGTACTCGGCCTCGCTCTCGCAGCGCGCCAAGTCGTAGATGCGCTGCTTCTTGTCCTCAGGCAACGGCAGCTTCTTGTTGAGCACGAGCTCCTCCTCGACGAGCCGGCGCACACACAAGTGGTGGCTGGCGTGCGGCCACACAGTGTGGACGGCCTGCTGGAGTCCGTTCGTACGTCCGGCGAAGATCGTGTACTCGTTCCAGCCACCGTTCAGCGACGAGTTCTGGTTGTTCTGCAGGCTGGACAGGAACCACATCCAGTTCTCAAAGTTCTCGGCCGCCACCAGCGCCACCGCGACCACGACAACCTTGTCGCTGTGGTCCTTCGTCGACGCGTACAAGTACACACCCGAGACGGCGTCGTCGCTCTCCTCTTCGAGGCCTTCGGCAGTGGTGCCCTTGGCCTCAGCGTCGCCCCACGTCGACGGGCGGATGCTGTCGAACGCCAGCACCTTCTGGCAGTACTGCATCGCGTGCATCGTCGGCGCAGGCATGACCATCGCGCGCATGAACGTGCGGCCGTCGATCTCAAACAGGAACTTGGTGTTCGGGTTCTTGTCTGCGATGAGGTCGAAGTAGCTGCGCAGGCGCTGGAACGACGCGCGGATCGACTGGATGCGGTTCATCTGGATCTGGCGCTTGATGCGCGACGCCATCATGTGGTTGATCGTGTGCCCGCGGCTCAGCAAGATGCGCTTGATCAGCTTGCCGTCCAGCTTCGACATGGCGATGGCCGACGACGGGAACTTGTCCAGCTCTTCGTTCACCATGCGGCACAGCACGTTCGTCGACAGCGTCGTGTTACGCTGCGGACGTGGCTTGGCAGCCTTGTCGGTCGCAGCGTCTTCTCCGCCAGCAGCGATCGTGACGTCGTCCACGTTGCCGCTAGCGGCGGCTGCACCGGCGGTAGTGCCAGCGGCCATGTTGAGACGCGAGCCGATGAACTTGTAGTGGTTGTGGAGGAAGCACGCGCGCGTGATCTTCCAGGCCGGGCCGAGACCGAAGCCGTTGATGTAGAACGGACACTGGAGCTGCTCGACGGGCGTGTTCGGGTCGAAGAACTGCTGGCCGTGGAGCTTCTTGCAGCGGTACTTGACGTTACCACCCCCATCGGCGCGGGAGCTCGAGCCGGCGACGTACAACTGGAAACCGCGTTCCATCGCGAACTGCTTGCACCGTTCCTGGAGCGCCTTCTGCGACGGGAACACGTCTGTGCCACAACCGGCAGCCTTGGATCCACCGCGCTTCTCATAGGCGACGCCGTACTCGCTCGAGGCCGCGTCTTCGCTCACTTCGATCGTCGCATTGAGCAGACCGAGCGCTCGCGCCTCCGCCGTGTCACTCGCATCCAGGCGACTGTATTGCGATCCGATGATGATCGGCTGCGCAGGCATCACCGGCGCATTCGGCAGGATCTTGACGGCGTCCTTGCCGTCGGCCAGCGGATCGGCTCCGTCCTTCGCCGACACGCGAGGGGCCTTGCGCTTGGCCTGCGCAGCTCCTCCGGCCGCTGGACTCGCGCGCTTCTTCGTCTTGGACGCCGCGAGGATCGCTGCCGATGGCGCACCCGCCTCTGCGTTCGAGAACACGGCCGAGATGTTGTTGTTGTTCGCCGCATCCGCTGGCGTGGACGGAGTCGCAGCCGCCGTGGAGGTTACGGTTACGCCCGCCGACGCCGGCGCCGCTGGTGGCGTTGCGGTCTTGAGCGGCGCAGTGCGCGATGGAGCGGCAGGTGATGGAGATGCAGAGGCCGATGGCGACGCCGTCGCCGCCGCGGCGGGCGCATGTGGCGCTCCGGCGAGGGGAGTTCCCGCCATTTTTATGTGCGAATTCAAACGGCTCCGCTTGAGCTTCTTGAGTCAGTTAGTTGCGAGAACGCGCGCGCTTTTCCGAGTGCTTTTCCGCCTGCTGCCCGAAATGGGGCCTTGCGCGTCTTCTAACAGTAAGTGCTAGGAGCAGACCTACTGACGGCGGGGGAGCGCGGACCCACGCGGCACGGTGAGGGGGTCTACTAACTGAGACAAGAGGACCGAAGGTATCACCTATTGGGCTGCAAGGGGGACAAGACAGGCGGGTCATCTCTCCCGATTCAAAAATGAATCGCAGTGAACATCAACTTGATTAGTTAAGAACAGCAAAGTGATATGGAGTTTCTAACGAGATGAAGCTCGAATTGTGTGAGGTATCCAAGGTGCAGCAGTTGGTGGGCGGACGAAAATGAGCGACCTCGAGGACGACTTCGCGCACCAGGATGCGAGCTTCCTGAGTCCTCAGATGTTCGAGCCGCGACGTGTAACCAAAGAGACTAGTGCGATGGCTAGTGGCAGCAATTCCGAGTCGCTGGAGTCACATGAAGCTTCAGAAACCGCAACGAATGCGAAGCCATCGGAGGTACCAGCGGCTCCAAACGCCAAGGACGCAGCAGAAAATGAGGAGGACGACGACGATGACGAAGACGAGAAGCCTCGCTTTGAGCACAACAGCAATCCGTTCGCTTCCCGCCAGTCCATGCCGTCAGCACCGTTCGCGCAGGCCCCTGCACGGCCTCCGGCGGCGGTCATGCAACCGCCTCCGCAAATGCCGTTCGCCGCGCAGCAGCCTCAGCAGATACCGCCACAACCGCCACAGTACGCAGTGCCGCAGCCAGTCGACGAGAGTCTTTGCGTGTCTACGAAGTGCACGGCGCGATACTGCTTCCGCTTGCAGTGGGAGGCCGAGAGTAAGCCATTCTGGGCTCGATTCAACTGTCGTATGCTCATGTTGACGTCAGACTCACACTGTTGGTTGTGACGCACAGTGAACCCACGGTCCCGCGAGATGACGGCACTGAACGTCGACGGCAAGATCTATCTTTTCGACGGCTTCTACCTGCTCTGCCACGACGATGTACCCGACATCCCGCAGGTTCGTCCACTCCAGTAGGACAGTGTTGGCATATGAGGGCGAGCTCACTGACAAACTTGTGGCTTTAAATGCTGCAGTTCGAGTACATGCGCGGAGGCGTCATGTGCCGTATCCACTTCGTGCGCGAGCCACTGCCGCAGTCCATTCTGCCGCCCGGCGAGCCCGGGAACCCCTCTATCACGACGCCTTCCGGCTGCAACACGATGTTCCTGCTCAAGCGGTATCTCTTCCAGCAACTGCTGGGCATCCAGCCGCAGCATCTATTCCAGAGCGTGTTTGGTGATCCCACTCGAGCCACAGGCGATCTCTTGGACTACTGCTCCGACTTCCACATCATCCCACGCTTCGTGTCGATCACGGACACGCCGATTGTGAACAAAGACGACCTGCTCGCGCCGCACCGCATCGGATTCGCGGTGGGGAAGTTCCTGTCGATCGAGTACATCCTTGGATGCCTCGAGATGAGTGCACAGTATCCAGTCGCCGAGTATTTGAAGACCGGCACAGCAGAGAGGCTTGTGGACACGGTGGTATCCACGCGGATCAACGGCCATCCCGGAGTGTTCCGCGTCGACGGTCTCGTGTACGAGCCTCCAGCCGAAGTAGTTGTTGGCGGTAATGCCCCAGTGCCGGACGCGAGTACAGTACCAACGCCCAAGCCCAAGCCACGACTGCTTCACTTGCGGCATGCAGGCCCAGGTGCCCGTGAGTACGACGGTGTGCACAGCGTGAAAAAGGTTCGCAAGCTGATGGAGATTGGCCAACAGATGCAGATCTCCCCACGCGTCGATCCTCACGTGGAGCTGCTGAACCCTAATGAGTGCCACATGACTGGCCTGCGAGCAGACGTGTTTGAGGTCGGGTCGGCGATGCCCATGGTGCTCAAGTACATTCGCCACTACAGGCTGCTGGCGAGCTTCGAGAAGGACATGAAGATTCCGTTCAAGGACAAGACGCTGCTGCGACAGGCGTTCACGCACAGCTCGTATGTCGACGCTGCGATGCAGAGTGTGAATACGGTGGAGGCGACGATCTCACGCGTGCGACTTGGCCACATTTTCGAGAACACGGCAGGGCTCAAGCGCACGCGATCGGCGTTTTTGGATGAGCTGAGCACTCCAGCGGAGAAGCCTGCTCGCGAGATGGACCCTGAAATGAAGCGCATTGCTGAACAGCACTTGACGACAGACTTCCAGCCCGAATTTCACTCCAAGTACTTGTGTCCGTACGAACGTCTCGAGTTTCTTGGCGACGCGGTGCTCAGTTTCCTGGTCGCGTCGTCAGCGTTCCTCAAGCTGCCGCATTCTCAGGGTGAAGGCGTTCTCCACGAGACGCGAAAGGACATCACGTGTAACGCTGCTCTTGGTCGTGTCGCTCGTGCTGCCAACTTCGACATGCTTGTGCTGTCCGCGTTCGATTTGAACAAAATCCCAGACAGCACCACCACGAAGATCGCGGCTGATTGTCTGGAGGCGCTGCTGGGGGCCGTGTTCACCGACCAGGGCATTGAGGCTTGCCGCGCACTGCTGATTGAGCTCATGACTCGCCACGATCCAGACGTTCGAGACTTTTTCTTGTTGGATATGGACGAGCTCACCACAATGGCTGCCGCGTATGTCGAAGCCGACCGTGAGCGGTTCAAGGAGTGGGAAAAGCAGCGTGAGATGCGCCTGACGCACCGGAAATTCACGAACCGAACCAACGTCGTGGTCCGCAACACACATCTGTGGCTCCAGGCGTTCACGCACGCCTCGTTCAAGGCTCCTCAGATCGACGAGGGCGAGTTCCTGTGCTCTGATCCGAGTTACGAGCGCATTGAGTTCCTGGGCGACGCTGTGCTCCAGCTTCTTTCGTCCGAATTCCTCGTCGATGCGCTTCCCAACTACCAAGAGCACTTGCTCACACAAGCGCGATCGTCGTTGGTGAAGAACACTCGACTCGCGGTCGTCGCACGGAAGGCGGGGTATGAAGAGTTCATTCGGCTCGGCAACCTCGTGAAGAAGAACGGCAACCTGTACACGGAAGATGTGCTCGCGGACGTGTTTGAGGCGTCACTGGGTGCTGTGTTTCTCGAAAACGTTCGAGATCTCAGCAAGATCCGCAAGATCCTGGAAGAAACGCTGTTCCCACTGATCAAGGAGGTAAGGCTGGCAAATGCCACGGATGCGTGCGCTGGGTGCTTTAGTGGATGTTGACATCGTTGTGCTGTGCGTAGGCAATTCGACGGCGCGAGTGGATGAATCCGGAGAAGATCCTCGCGCACCACATGCAGCTGTGGGGCCGCAATGGACGACAAGCGATGTGCGAGTTCAAGAAGCTTCCAAGCCGTCCGAGTGGCGAGCACTGTGTGTCTCTCTTCATCAACGGCTTCCAAGCCGCACGAGCCAGTGGCCGCACGATCCACGAGGCGAAGAACGCCGCCTGTCGACGGGCCCTGCAGCTCTACGGGATCGGACTGTACGCCTCCGAGGCGTAAAATGGTGCGTGTCACTCAAGTGTGCGTCAATGGTTGTACCTATGTGTATGAGTGTTTGTTCCAAAACAGCAGCGCTAGCTCAGTCCTCTCTGGCTACTCTCCCTTGGTCTCTTCGTCGCTGACGTGCTTCTTTGCCGACGGTGGCGGACCCCGTGGTGGAGGAGGCTTCGCACCTGGCGGCGGCGGTGGCGGTGGGCGTGGTTTGCTGGAACCACTTGCTGCAGACGGCGGTGGAGGAGGCGGCGGCGGTCGGTGGGTCTTCTTCTTGCTCTTGCCACTGTCGTTTTCGTCGTCATCATCCTGTTTCTTCGCGCCGTTCAAGATCTTCTTGGCTACTGGATCGTTCTTGCCGTGGAATCGGTCGCGAATGTTCTGCTTGGCCAGCGGATCTGACTTTTCGCGGGGCATCTCGTGCAAATACGGGCAGGCCTCGCCGCGATTGCACTCGCCACGCGCGAAGAACGAGCACAGGTGCGGGCGATTGCGCTTGTAGTACGGCTCCGTTCGCGCCAGCTGCAGCAGCGCGCTGTGGTTGCCCGTGATCTTGCCGTACGCCGACACAGCGCCCTCCTGCTCCAGCATGCGGTTGTGTTGCTGCGCAAACCACTCGCGGTTGGCGTCACTCTCCGGCACGTTCAGGTGCTCACGCTCCTCTTCGTTCGCGAGGAACGAGTCGCGAACTTGCACAGGCAGGTTATACTGCAGATCCAAGATGCACGTCTGGCACACGTTCTTCATGCGCGCACAGGTCTGGCAAATCTCGGTCTTCTTGTAGCGGCCGCGCTTGCCAGGCTTCCAGCGGAAGACCGTGAATGGACGCGTACAGATCTTGCAGGCCTGGCCGAACGAGTCCTTCATCATGCGCACGTATGGGTTGTCGCCCAGACACGACTCGCACAGCTGCGGGAACTCCTCATTCTCCCACGCAGCCTTGTTCGTGTCCGCCTTGATGGCGAACCCGCGCTCTCCCATTGCGTGTGGTGGCGTCCGTTCTGTAGCTCTTCGCTTCCACCGGACCAACTTCGGAAGGGGGACAGGACGAGATCGAGTACTGTTAATATCTGAATACGGAGCTGTCACTACAACGAATCGTACTTAGGATAGCAAAGCGGTTTTAGAGGAGAGTCTATCCGGGCTAAGTACGATTACGAAACACGCAAAATTCCGGTTAAACGTTCGTACTTAGTCGAAGAGTACTTGAGGTTGACAGCAAGTGGTGATCGCATCACTGTGGAAATCCGCATTCCAGTCGGACATTGCCGCGTGACGGACGCCACTCCACTCGCTGTCTGCAAGGCCTTCTACGCCGATCCATCACCATGCTGAGTCGCAATGCGCTCGTGCGCTTGACGAACCGCCGAATCTTGCAGGTGAAGGGCGCGGATGCCCACCGATTCTTGCAGGGAATCATCACGAATGACATGAAGAACGTCTCCAAGCCCAACGACGCGCTCTATGGTGCCTTCCTCACGACCAAGGGACGAGTGCTGGGTGACTGCAATGTCGTGCAAGTAGAGGTTCGTGATTGATGGAGCAAAACGCTCGTAGCGCTGGCTCCATTTTATCGTGTATTCACTGATGTTCTGTGCGTAGGCGGAAACGTTTCTGGTGGACTACGACGTGTCTGTCAGCGCAGAGCTGGAGAAGCACTGGAAGAGATACAAGCTGCGCATGAAGGCAACGCTGGAGGACAAGACCGACAGCCTTGCCGCGTATGCAGCACTTCCGGCAGCCATTTCGTCCAGTGGCTTCACGTACAACGATGCCTCGTCGCATGTGCAGGAGCTGCTCAAGCTCAACGAGCGTGAGGCGTCAGAGGCCCACGGTGCGATCTTCCAAGACCCACGTGGTGATGCGTTTGGCGTTCGTGCGATTCTTCCGTCTGGAGACAAGCGTGAGTTGCTTTTTTTTTTACCTGGGGCTCCTAATGGCGATGATGCTTATGGGCGCTTTCTCTACAATGCAGTGAACACCGCCGATAACTTTGAAGAGGCTGATATCCAGGCGTACACGAACCGACGAGTCTTCCTGGGTGCGGCTGAAGGGTGCGTGCATTCGGCAGAGGGTACAAAGTTGATCGGTCGGTTCTCATTTTCCTCTGCCTTGATCATAGCATCGAGCTCAGTGACGCGATCCCATTAGAGGCAGACCTGGAGCTGCTGCACGGTGTGTCGTTCCGCAAGGGCTGCTACGTGGGTCAAGAACTGACGGCTCGCACACAGTTCAAGGGCAACGTGCGCAAGCGCTTTGTGCCCGTCGCGTTGATTCCAACAGCACAGCAGGACCTTGCGCACGAACTCGCTCAGCAGCCCTTCCAGCGGATTGACGCTGACGGATTCAACCCGTTGCGTGAGTACCTGGTTTCTGAGGCGGCGTCGAAGCTTTCGTTACCAGAAGAGGAGCTGAAGCTGCTGAAGCCGGACTCGACCAAGTCGGTCGGCTCCGTCGTTGTTCGTGGAAACGGTGAGTCGACTGCATCTGACTCTGCTGGCCAAGCTGATGGTCTGATGGAAGTGTCACTGTGTGTACTAGAACTCGGTGTGGCAATCGCGATGATGCGACTCGAACATGTTATGGAGAAGGAAGACGGCGAGAAGCCTCTCATGCAGTTCACGACGGCGGATGGTGCATTCCACGCAGTGCCCTACCAGCCGACGTGGTGGCCGCAGCTCGACGTGAAGACCGGTAAGATGGTCTTGTAGAGATCCCTCGTCGAAGGAAGCGCGTGGAGCTTCCATACAGTATCTATCATTCTACAGTAGAGCTCAAGCCATGACAACGTTCACCAGTCGAAGGGGAGAGTGTTTTGTTGTCGCACATTCAAATTCGTAAGTTTTGTAAATCCCACTAAGTACGATTTCGTTTGTTTTCCGCTAAGTACGATCGCAGATCCGATTCGGAATCGGATCTGCGATTCCCATCAAACCGTGGGTTGAAGTGTTCAAGAACTCAAAAGAGAACGAACGAGACGATGGCGACGACGGCTTCCACCGACGAGCTCCAGCGCCTCCGCGAGGCCATTGAGGGCCTGACGGATGAAAGACTCAAGGTGAGTGATGCAGCTGCGGTCTGTAGCTCGAAATGCGCAGCGCTGACGAAGAAGAATTGCTCTTGACACCTTGCCAGGCACACATGATCCAAGCACTGGAAGCGTTCACACCTGAAAGCGCCAGTACTGCAAGCACACAGCCGTCCACAGACGACACACAGCTGTCCACACACGACAGTAAAGATGCTGTCGTTGTTGCCCTGCGGGCGAAGGAGGTGACGACGAAGGCGCCACGTGACGCGCTCTTCCTGGCTGTTCATGGAATTCTGCTCGAGACAGGTGGGTACTCGGGGCTTCAGTCGATAGCTTGTTTGGCACCGTGTAGCTCACCTCTTCGTGCGTTTGCTATGGAATGTCATAGGCTTCGAGGCTCAAGATGCTGCAAATGGTGATGCGCTGCCTCTGCCTGCGAACTGGGATGCCCACAGTGCGACGGGACTCTTCACGGCGAGCTACAAACACAAGCACGACACGAGCATCACGTTCACCCTTCAGGTACGCATTTTCACCCCAACGGATCGACTTGGTAGGACTTATAATGAATCTGTTAATGTGATTGTAGGGTCTCTTTGTGGGCAACAAGTTCGAGATTTACTTGTCGGACACGTCGAACCACACATACTCGATAGAGCTTGGGTACGGCCATATGTGGTTTGTGCGGGCTTGGCATGATCTCATCGGATGGACTTCTTGGGATTGTTCTAGTGTGGAACAGTACGTGTCGCTGAGCGCGAGCACCAGCAACGCCGCCGACCTGCTGCAAGATTTGGCAGCTCTTCGGCTCAAGCTCACGCCGTTCCTGCTGAACATCGCTCCAAAGAAGCCTACACCAACAGAGCCACGCCCAATTGCTGCTGCTCCACCTCGCTCGCCACCATTAGGAGAGACCGGAGGCGGAGGCGGCTTCTCGCCGTACGTGATTCCTCCTGTGGGTAGAGGCGATGTCTTGCCTCCGGGGCTTGGTGGAGGTGATCCGAGCACGCACGTTGGTCCGGACCACCCGATCTTTGGCCAGCGCTACGATCCGACGCGTGGGCCTATTCCAGGCGCTCGTTTCGATCCGTACGGCCCCTTCTCGACAGATCCGCAAGGCCCCCCGCGTGGCTTCATGGGTGGTCCGCAGCCCATGCGTCCAGGTCCAGCCCCAGGATTTCCGTTCGGCGACCCCAACCCAGACCACCTCCGAATGCCTGGAGATGACATGATGGAAGACCCGTTCGGACCTCGAGGTGGTCGCCGTCCAGGACCTGGCTTCCCTCCCGGACGTGGTAGTCGAGGCGGCGACGACTTTTCGCGGCCATTTGGGTCCGGCAACTCGTTCTTCTGAGCAGACACAGTCGCCGAGGAGCCGTCAGAGTAAGGAGGATAGGCCATTTCAATATCAAAACGCGCAATACCAAATGGGCGGTGCAGGGCCAATGTTCATGCGCAAAAGAACAAGTCGTAGCGTTTCATGGAGCTGCTGCTATATTAAACAAAGTACTTGCCCTTCTTGAAGCAGCTCATGCACAGGCGGTGGCGCAACTTCTTCTCGCCGCAGAGCGTGCAGTTCTGGAAGTGCACGATGTTCTTGAGACGCTTGCTCGGGTCGTTGTTGCGGATCTTCTTTCGCGATGGCGTGACCTATTCGATTGAAGCAATTGGGACGCATCCATTAGACTCCGGTCACGGTTTTCGTACGCGAATGGCGTCACGGGAAGCCGCTCACTCACCTTGGACTTTGGCGCAGCCAACCAGATCGCGTCAAGAAGCGGGTTCGAGGCTGGCGCTGGCGCCGCCGCGGCGCCGTTCAGCGCGAGAGGCGCGAAGACCGAGGCCGATGGCGTGAAGGTGCTGTTGCCATGGAGGAGCGCGAGCGCGCGCTGGATCACACGCTGGACGAGGGCCATGGTTGCTGCTAAATCTGCTGCTCGACGTACGTCTCCTTGATGCCGTCCGTGCCTTTCGTCGCAACTCGAGGCCACCAAATGGGGCACCATAAAACCTCAATTGAGCTACTCGATATCACCTCATTTTCATCGAAAGACCTTGTTTTTTTGCAAAGAGAGAGAGAGCGAGGTTTTATATGTTGGGTGAACATATCAAGCTCTCGTCTGAGTGACCACTCGGTGGCAAGCGGACTGACTGTGACAGATCCAACATGCAGGTTGAAGAGGTCTTCACGGCCGTGGCGCGCACTATCGAAAGTGACAAGGAAGCATGGGCGCGGCAACGCGAGCACAGTCGACTGCCACACCTAACGCTCACATATGCGCAAAGTATTGACGGCTCAATCGCGGCGGAGAGAGGTCGGTCGCGTCGTCCGCGGGGCAAGAGTGGTCAGGGTCTGATGTGCGTACGTGTTTGGTTGTCAACTAGGAACGCCGACGATCTTGAGTGGCGCCGAGTCCATGAAGATGACGCACCTCCTGCGCACTTTGCACGATGGGATTCTGGTCGGTATCGGCACTATTCTCGCAGACAACCCATCGCTCAATGCGCGTCTTGTTGCTGGTGAGTGGAATGACCGCACACAAAGCGATTGCAGTATTGCTAGTTGCACAAATACTGTAGATAGATGTCTGATCAATCCGAGACTGTTCAGGGCGCAATCCGAAGCCTATCATCGTCGATGCGCGCCTTCAATGCCCACTGGACATCAAGCTTTTCACGAATGCGACTTGCGAGAAGCCTATCCTCCTCTGTGCCGAATCGACGGATGAAGGTACGATTTCATCCTCATCGCTCGTCAACAGAGTCGATACAACTCAGTCTCTTTTCCCCAATAACTGGCTCTGACTCTTTGGCGTGTTGCGCTAGACATGCACAGGCGAAAGCTTGCCCTGGAGGCTGCTGGGGCGAGAGTGATCCAGTGCGTTTCGTTGACGTCGTCAACGGAATCCTCCCGCGTTGATCTTCGCCACGCCTTCGGTCCGCTGTTGCCTTTCCCAGTTGCTTCCTTTGGATCTTCGTCTTGACTAGAAGTGGATACCGCGTAGAGTGTCTGAGAGCTGAAGGAATCGAGAGCGTCATGGTCGAAGGCGGGGCGTCCATCATCCTGGCGTGCCTTCAAGAAAGCGCACGCTCACATTTCATCGACCGCGTGATCGTCACCATCGCTCCGACATTCGTACGTTTGGGGATGACAAGACGAGGATTTTCTCCCGTAGCTCACGAGATCGTTGGCTTTGATTCAGATCGGAGGCCTTTCCGCCGTGGGGCACCGTGTCTCGTCGAATTCGGACAGATTCCCACGACTCATCGAGCCGCACTACTTCAAACTTGGCAACGATCTCGTCATCGCCGGCAAACTGTGTTGAACATGCTTTGTTCACGGCAGTTGAGACCGGAGACGACGTGTGCACTTTCTAAATGGCCGAATGACAGTTGGGTTTGAATTGGTGTTCAATTCAATTTTGAATCGTGTCGAGTGTTGGAAAGTAGGAAAACCGTTTTCTGTGAGATTTGATCGTGCGCATTTTTCTCATCCTGCGCATCGAGTGCGCCGGGACTTGCGACGGGGAGCTCCACTGCGCGCCATCGGCTGTGGATGCGTCGGTAGCGGCACTCGGCATTCATCAGGCCTCATGGCGTCCTCTACCACTCCCAGCTCAGCTCCCCCTCCTCCCGGTACACTCGCGGCGATGCGGCGCGCGCGACTGTCGGTCTCACAGGCCAACGCCATCACCAACTTCGATTTGCTGCTCTCCGACATGCGCAACCGACGACTTGTCGTCTTCCTGGACTATGACGGCACGCTGACGCCGATCGTCAGCGATCCTGCGAGCGCGCACATGTCGGTGGAGATGCGTACGACGTTGCAGCGCCTGCGTGAGCGGTTTGTCACGGGCGTGATCAGTGGCCGCTCACTCAGCAAGATCCAACAGTTTGTCAGCATCCCGGAGCTGTACTACGCCGGTAGCCACGGCTTTGATATTGTTGGCCCAAATGGCACGGCCATTAAGAACCAAGTCGCGGTGGACTTTCTCGCCCATCTCGAGCAGATCCGTGATGCTCTGATGAAGGCAATTTCGGATATTCCTGGCGCCGCAGTAGAAGACAACGTGTATTCGGTCTCGCTGCACTACAGGTACAGTTGGAGATGAAGTGCGATTGGCATTTTGGCGATTCCTGACGTTCTAGATGGTTGTAGAAACGTTGCGCCGGAACTTCAGGCTCGCACTGCGGCGATCGCACACGAGACACTCAGCCAGCACCCTCAGATCAAGTGCGAATCTGCGGCTAGGCGACTAATTATGATATGGCGGTCACCTCACGTTTGTTTCTATGGAATTGCAGATGCAACGAAGGCAAGATGGTGTATGAGTTCAAGCCGAAGATCGATTGGAACAAGGGCAAGGCGCTTGTCTGGCTGCTGCAGGCACTCGGACTCGACGCCGTGGACGACGTGTTCACAATTTACATCGGCGACGACACCACCGACGAAGACGCGTTTGATGTTTTTCGCGGCCGAGACAATCGCAGAGGTACGAGTGCTAGAGATGCCCAAGTCAACAGACTGGTGAAGAAACCTCTTAACTGATCTGGTTCTGCGTCCGTCATAGGCGTCGGCATCGTCGTCACAGACCAGAGCAAGCCAACCGGCGCGTTCTTCACACTCCACGATACGAACGAGGTGTTCCAATTCCTTAACAAGCTCGTGGATCTGGATCAAGACGCGACGCAGCGCAGCAGCACAAGCAGCTCCACGGCCAGCAGTAGCACCTCCACTGACCGATAGCTTCCCATCCGGGTTCACTTTCGAGGTTGAAGTTTGAAAACTCAGAATGCGTAACGTTTTCGAACGGTATCTGTTAGGATGTTAAGAACGCTATCGAACTCTCTGCGTGTCTAAAGAGCTGCTGCCGCCGCCGCCCCCACTTGCATCATCATCATTGGGGAACGCGTCGCAGCATTCTCACGTCGGCACCAGAGGCGCTTCTCTCTACCACCAGAGCAGGAGAAGCGAGAGTAGCTCTTGCAGAC
>JAADXN010000212.1:0-34959 GCA_023337875.1 Pythium apleroticum | reverse complement strand
GCAGTCGGGACATTTTCCTGTACTTCTGGATGATCTTGGTGTACTGACCACCACGTTGTTGTGCTCGTCAACTGCTCTCTGTATTTTTCAGGAATCTCCTGTATTTTTGATTGTTTCTCTGTATTTATGGAGCTGTCTCGTCTTGCACGCACGCTTTCACAGCACACGGGAAACTCAGTTGAGACATGGATACAACGGCCAAAACCAAGTCAAAATAAGACTGAAAAATGCCGCCCGACTCCAGTGCGGACGCCCACGTCCAGTCGCCACACCGGTGACAAGCTCTGCCAGTTTGTGAAATGAAATGGCTGCAACACAGAATGCGACGAGGTGGATGTCTCTGGGACACTTTATCTCGGTGCGTGAGCTCTGTCGTCTTGTGAAAACCACGACCAAGTTCCTGCCGATTTTTTCCCAACATCCTGGTTCGGTATTAATCAAAATAAAATTGAACAGGTTCGCTGGCATGAGGCTTCTAATGAGGATGTCGAATTGATTTTCACATTTGCTCGAAGTGGTGAAGATTGGGTGGCTGGAATGCCTCGTCTGTGAGCCCTGATGACCAGTTCACCCGTGCAAACCCGCGGGTTTCACAGTCTTCCCAGGTCAACAAGCAATACCCGCCTGGAAACGCTCAGGACCGACCCGCCTGGTACAGTACATTGAGCTCATTGAGCATTGATTGAGCTCAGCTCAATCAATGAATCTCTGATGAAAATACAGTATCATCGATTGTTGATGAAGGCGATGAACGCATGAATCAAGGGCAACCATCAATGGAAAGAAACACCCTAATTCTCCCTGATGTGCAGGAAGATGCTACGGTTTGGGCCTTCCATTAGCAGGGCTATGGCATTATCACGGCAGAGATGTCGCAAGGCCCTCGTAATGTAGACGTGGCACTTCCGCACCCATCACGCATTGCTTGTGGCAGTGGAGATACACTGTACTGCCACGTGGATACTATGCATTGGATACCACGACTCCTCGCGATGAAATGACTGGTTGGCAATCGATGGATGTGAAAAAGGCAACAAGAGCCGCCGCGTTACTATCAATGATGTCGTGGACGCACCCCACGACCATGCCAGTGTAAAGGAGGGTTTGCTACAGCAACATGGAGACCTCCGATAGTACTGTACATCACGCATCCACGTTTGTTTTTGATTTACGGTAGATCTGCAAGTAGGCTGGGAGCATCAAATGCTGATGGTCGCGACCTTCAACATCACTTCAACTTGGCTCAAACCAACAACCTCCGTGAAGAGGATTGCAACATGAGAGGAACTGTATCTATCTCAGTACACGATGATGTTGGTCGCGTCGTTTCGCGCTTCAAAGGAGGAACCACATCGCCAACATGGTATGAGAGACCACCATGAGCCACGCGCTTGGCGCTGTCTTCACATTTCTGTGCGTCTTCAGATGAACTGCTCAGGCTCACGACTGCTTTGTGTGTGATGTGTGCTAGCCGCCCAAGAAGAAAGCACCGAAGAAGACCAAAGAGGAGCTCGAGGAAGGTCAGTGGAGCACCAAGTCTCAATCCACACGGATACCGTCTCTGATTGATGTTACTCCTGATTCTCTCGCCATTCTCCAGAGCGGCGGCTGCAAGAAGAAGAGGAAGCCCGACGTCGAGCGGAGGAGGAGAAGCGACTGGAGGAGGAGCGCAAGCGGCGCGAGGCGGAGGAGGCGCGGCGTCGTGAGGAGGAGGCCAAGAACCGAGCGGCCGAACTGGAGCGACTCGCGGAGGAGCACGAGGCCACCAAGCGAGACCTGGAGGGCAAGGCACAGCGCCTGGCGGAGATCCTGCGCGCGCAGAAGGAAGCGCGCGACTGGGAGAAGTATCTCGCGTGCGAGCCGCGGCCAGACGCGCAGGTCGAAGGCGACATGAACTCGTTCCTGAACGCGTGGCTGCTGGAGGTCTCCACGGATCTGGAGGAGGTGGCAGCGACCTGCGCCAGTGCCACGCAGGTCATGAGCGACCTGGTCCACGTTGGCGCCAACGCACGCGCGGTGAACGACGCGCCACTGGTTTCGCAGAGCGAATCGTTCATCGACAAGATCCAGCGCATGATCCACGACAAGATCGACTTCGCCACCGCCCACATCCTGCAGTTTGCGGACGAGTACACGGACAGCAACTCGAGGAGTGAGGTCAAGATGGCGAGCGCCAGCGACAGCGTCAAGCTTGGGCTCTGGATCAACCTCACGGCCAAGGGTTCGCGCAACAAGCGCATTGATTTCAACGAACTCGGCATCTCCGTGGACCTACCAAAGGCCGTGATCGTCCAGTCGCTCGCGCTGCGCGTCACGTACCTGCCGTTCGACCAGCTCTCGCCTTTAAACAAGCAGAACGTCGAGTTTGCACTGGGTGGTGTGCTCACGCTGGATCTGCTCGGCATCCCAGCACCGCCCAAGCGTGCGCGTGGCTGGATGATGCGTGAGGTGGCGACGGATCTGTCGGACCGCATCAAGAAGCTGCCGTACCCGCTGGAAGGCATGGTCGCGTCGGCTGCGATGCCCATCAAGGTGAGCATCACGCTGCCGTCCCACGTGATCTACAATAGCAGCAGCCTCCGCGTGGGCTGGTGGGACCCGCACTCGCAGTCATGGGAGGAAGACGGCATCACGGAGATCGCGCTCAACACCGACACCAACGCTCTCAGCTTTAACACCATGCACGTGACGCACCTGGCTGTGCTCCAGCAGCGCGACTTGAACTACCACAAGTACCTCTGGAACCTGCAGATGAGCACGTCGGTCGCGAACAAAGCCCACTTGCAGCTCAAGACGGAACACTACGAGTCTATTCGCTTCGAAGTCACTGACGCGGGCTGTCGACTTATGGCGCCAACGCTGGCGCAGCTTCAGCCACTGCAGCATGACTGGCTGCCGCCTGGGGAGCTACTCATGCGGCTCACAGCGTCCGGCATCGGCCTCTGTCCTGGACTCGACGACGACCAGCGATTTGGGTACACGCCAAAGGCCAAGTCACTCGAAGACCGCGTGATACAGGAAGTCGTTAGCGTCGTGTCTGCTTACCAAGTGAGTATTGGCAACCTGTCGGTGGAGTCGCAGGGCGGCGGCGTCAAGTGGCTTGGAGCGATCGAGAATCCCAAGCAAATCGTCTTCGCCGTGAAGGAGATCTTCTGGCCGTACATCCAAGACGACCTGAACGCTGCAAGTCCGCCAACGCCACTGCTGAGTATGAATGAGGCCGACGCCATGGGAAACAACAGCCACAACAACGAGATAGGGGACGAGCACCATCCTGCGGGTGGGCTGCTTGTGAATGTGCTCACCGAAGTGGACGAAGAGGCCGCAGGCGGCAACGTCAAGTTCAGGATCGACCAACTGGACGACGTGTACGCGACTCACGTGCATCTCAAGCGTGCACTGGAAGAGATCTCGTCTCCCGACGCGAGGGATCGCATGGAGAACTCCAACGTGCAGTTCGAGTACGTGCTGACCAAGCTGCTGAGTCTCCTGAGGCTCTTCAGCTACTCCAAGTCGCTGAGCACGTCGATGAACAGCCAGGATTCCAGCAGCGCAAAGGACGGTGGTCTTGAGGAGGAGCTGGGGACGGCGCCTGGCTCAGACGGAGTAGCCACCGACGGTACAAAGCTCCCAGGCGACGAGAAAGGCGGTCCTGAGGACTCAGCAGCGGCAGTGGACCATAAAGTGGACGAGCTCACGGCTCCAGAGGCTGCTCCTGTCGTCACGGAAAGCCACGACTGAGTGAGTGAGATGCGGCAGAGGCACGCGGAGGCTGTGGGTGTAGACCGATTTCGTTAATTCTCTTTAATAGTACATACACTGCCCGCGCGAGTGTCTAGGCAAAGCGGGACGGAATCTGCAGGTGCTGCGTCAGCTCCGTGTAGCCGCCGATGTACTTGCCGTCCATGAAGATCTGCGGCACGGTCTTGACTGGTTGGCCCACGATCTGGCGCAGCGCCTCGATGGACAGCTCCGCTCCGACCGTGAAGTCCTCGTATTCCCAGGCGTTCTCGCGGAACAGGTCCTTGGTCGCGAGGCAGTACTTGCAGTTGGGCTTGGAGAAGATCACGATGCCCTTGGGCTGCTTGGTCTTGGCCAGCATGTCCTGCTCGGCCTCCGTGAGCGACGCCGGGTCGTCCAGCGAGATGGCGAGGCTGTCGAGCGACATGTCGTTCATGTCCAGGTGCAGGCCGCACTCGGTCGCGACGCCGTGGAAGCGACTGGCGCGCTCGTCCTTGTCGGCGTCCGTCACGGGGCGGCTCGAGTGCGCGTCACCCACGGTCGCGTAGCCCTGGGCCTTGAGCGGGTGGTACGGCAGGTTGTTGGCGGCGATGTACTCCTCCACGTCCTTCTTGGACCACCGCAGGATGGGGCAGATCTTGAGGCGGCCGTCGTAGATGTTGACGATGTTCATGGAGCCGCGCGTCTGCGTCTGCTCGGCGCGCACGCCCACGAGCAGCGCCTTGGTCTCCAGCTCGCGCAGCGACCGCTTCATGGGCTCCACCTTGCGGATGTAGCCGTACTGCTTGTGGGCCTCGGGCGTCGGGATCTCCCACAGCTTGCCGTACAGCGCCTCCATGCGGGCCGGCGTGATGGGCGACTGGTACACCTTGAGGTTCAGGTCCAGGTCCTTGGTGAGCCGCGTCGCGAACTGGTACGTCTCGCGCGGCAGGTAGCCCGTGTCGATCCAGACCACGGGCACGCGCTTGTCCACCGAGCTCACGAGGTTGAGCATGACGGCCGACGTGACGCCGAAGCTGGACGACAGCGCCGTGTGGTCCACGCCGAAGGTCTCGAGCGTCCACTGGATGATCTCGGCCGCGCTCTTGGTCGCCAATTGCGCGTTCATCTGCTCCACGTAGCTCTCGAGTGAGTCGTAGAGCGCCGGGTCGTAGAGCTCCATGGAGTCGCTGCTGCACGAGGAAGTCGAGCTCATTTTGTGTGTGTGTGTTGGTGAGTGTTGGCGTTGGCGGTGTGGTTAGACTGTTGGCGAGTGGTGGCGGTTGACGACGCTAGAAAGCCACGTTCGTTGGTGTTTCTTTCGTGCCCGCGAATTGAGTTTTGAGAAGAGGTTCTGCAACGGCTGATGCTGTTCTGTGGCCGCTCGATTCGCTTGGGGAGGTCTGAGACTCGCGTTCCGCTTCCGTGATCGGAGGAGCGACTGGGAGTTGTGTGAGTGATGATGGAAGCGGCCGCCAAGACCACGGCGGCCTGTGCCAGTAAACCGCTTCTCGGCTTCGACTTGGTTGCACCGTGCATCTCTTGCCGCGCCAACGGGACGTCGTCTGGTTAAAACGGGGTAGGGGTCGACGTCGGATTGATTGAAACTCAGGACGCATCGGCACCATTCATGGATTTGATTGGTCGGTAGATTGAAGTGGAATAGGCACCGCCAATCAAAAGGGTGTATCTATCCAAGTCACACTTGCGGAATCCTAGAACCGGCACGATCGAGGAGGTTCAGCTCTTTCGGTCGGCCACTGTACGACTACCATCACTCTTGATTACGGATCCGTCGATTTACTGGATGATCTCGGCTAAGTCTGACCAGGCAGTTTTGGTCTCGTTTTGTCATTCGCTGGAGTTTGGTGGCAGAGTTCCAGATTTTCTTGTGGCTTTCCCTGGAACGCTTCCAACACCTATCCCTCCAGTGTTGCACAATGCTGAATTCCTGGATCGCGTCCGGTTGCTCGTCATTATTCCGCATTATTCCAACGACACGAATATGGCGTCGTCGGCGGGCGAGACGCGGCCGCTGCTGCCATTGGGGCACCACCGACCGACCCGCTCCCCAGTGGGATCCATGTCCCCGGCGCGGGGGCATTTGATGTCATTTGAAGCGGGCTTCCCGTCTATCGTGGATGAAGATGAGCTGCGCATCTTCGAGCACAAGCAGCAAGACGACACTGTCGTGCGGCATACGAGTCAGTCGTGGACCACGCTCTCAGTGCTCCTCACACTACTCATGTCTGCGATCGGATCAGGAACGTTGTCGGTCCCATATACTCTGCTTCTGCTATCGCCAACGCAAGCCCTGGTCGCCATCGTGTTGGTTGGAGTGGCCATGGCGTTCACCGCAGACGTCATCCTGCGCGTCCACGTGGCTGTCGTTGCCAGCGCCCAGCATGAAGAGATCCGAGAGACATACCAAGAGCTCGCATTCCACGCCGGTGGCGAGAAGCTCTCGCGCTTCGTTTCGTTCGTCGCGGGCTTCGCCGTGTTCGGCGCTTGTGTCGGGTGTGTGCGCGTCGTCACCGACATGGCGCCCACGCTCATCTCGCTCGTATATCTTCGTGCCGACGGCGCTTTCGACGCTCTTTCTTCCAGCCAACAGCACGCGCTGGTGACGCGTACCGTGTGGATCATCTTCATGGCCGTAGTGCTGCCTCTGGGGTTCTTCAAGAAGATTTCGGTTCTGCGGTACTCGTCGTATCTCGGATTCACGTTCTGCCTGTATCTCGTTGGCGCTGTCGCGTATCGTTCCGTCGTCGGTAACGCCCCAGAAGCGTTGGAATCAGCTGGATCGTTGGTTCCGTTGGTGATCCACGAGTCGTTCTTTTCGAAGCTTTCCGTGGCGATCGGCATCTACAACTTCACGTACATGCTGCATCTCAACGTCATCCCGCTGTTCCCTCAAGTCGTCGCCAGTGTTCCTGCAAAGCAACGACACATGATGGACGCCGCTGAGTCGCGAATGAGCACTCATATCTACGTCGCTGTCGGCGTCTGCGCCGCAATCTACGCCGTCTTTGGGCTCTGCGCAGCCTCCATCTACGGGCCGCTCACACAAGGAAACATCCTGCTCAACCTCGCTCATGACCCGATCATGGCTATTCCGCGCGTGATGATCCTGTTCACGATCCTGTTCTCGTTCCCGCTTTTGTTCCACCCGCTGCGATGTCTCGTGCTGGAAATGCAGTGGTGCTGTGGAGAACACCCGTCGCGTCTGACGCAGTTTGTGGTTTCGGTTCTGCTGATGGTGCTGCAACTGCTGGTGGCGACGCGAGTTCCAGGCATCCAAGTCGTGTTCTCGTTCGTCGGCTCCAGCATCCTGTTGGTGCTCTGTTACGCCATGCCCACGCTGTTCTACGCGCGGCTCTACCCGTGGCGCGCGACCGCCGCTGGTCGTCTGCAAATGTACGCGCTGTGTGTGCTGCTGGCGGTCGCCACGGTCTTCTGCTGCATGGCCACCGTGCACCTCCTCTACTAGGCGATTGGTTCCGGCCAGCTCGTAATATAACTGGAAGCGTTCCCATGTCGACACCACAAACGCCAATCCGTTCACTCCGGATCTGACAAAAACTCAAAGTGTTCCCGCCATCAGAGGCCGATCTCGTCCCAAAGGTCGCAAGTTGAAGCTCGACGACGCCACGACAACAGAAGCACTAGGGAACCTCCCCGATCCAACGTCTGATGACACCAGCAGATCCACTTCCAACACGCGGAATCTTTTCAAGCCTGTCTCTGTGACAACCTCCAACAACTTCCCCCCACCAACGTTGGCGAAATCGCCGACAAACGCCAACACCGACACCACCAGCTCCACCAACACTCCCAGCAGCTCCATCGCCGCCGCCACCATGGCGGCCATTCCCCATTCCTCCTCTTCCTGCGCCTCTCCGCCTCCGCCATGCCGCCCACGGCCCCGCCCACACCGTCCACCGCCGCCCTCCACGCGCACGCGTCACCGCTCGTGATCCCCACGCCGCTGGGCTCGCTGCCCATGCTGGAGCCGTGCGCCATGGAGCGGTCGTCCTCGCAGACGCCCGCGTCCCACAAGCGCCGCCTGCTGGGCCACGCCGGCGTCTTCATGAACCTGCTCATGTCGGTCATCGGCGCCGGCATGCTCTCGCTGCCCTTCACCTTCGCCGTCATGCCCGCCGCGCAGGCCGCCGCCATGGTGCTCGTCGTCGGCGCGTCCATGGCGCTCACAGCCCACGCGCTGCTCCGCGCCCACGCGCACGTGGCGCAGACCGAGGAGCTCCGCTCGTTCGTGGGCGCCGGCCGCAACGTCGCGTCCTACCGCTCCATGGGCATCCGCGTTGGCGGCGCGCGCGTGGGCAACGCCGTGTCGCTGGTCATGGCCGTCGGCATTTTCGGCGGCTGCGTCGGCGGCATCCGCATCGCGCGCGACATGATGCCGCACATGAGCGCGCTGCTCGTCGACAGCGTCTCCAGCGGCAGCTACGCGGCGCTCTCGCCCGCCACGCAGACCGCCGTCGAGACGGCGCTGCTATGGTCCATCTTCGTGCTCGGCGTCTTGCCGCTCTGCGCCCTCAAGAGCCTCTCGGGCCTGCGCATCCCCAACCTCCTGGGCTTCGTCTTCTCGCTGCTGCTCATCGTCGCCGTCGTCTACCGCTCCTCCACGCTGCAGCCCACGGGCGTGGCGGCCGTGGCCATCGTGGCGGCTGAGCCCTCGTCCGCGGGCTCGCCGTTCGCTCGCTTCGCGCAGTCCGTGTCCATCTACAGCTACGCGTTCACCATGCACCTCAACTTACTGCCGCTGTTCGTGCAGCTGCGCGGCAGCTTCGACAAGTCCGTCGCGCAGAGCTCCTCGCGCATGACGCTGTGCATCGCGGGCGTCACGCTGCTCTGCATGGTGCTGTACATCGTCTTCGGCGTCTCCGCCTCGCGGCTCTACGGCGCCAACGTCCAGGGCAACGTGCTCGTCAACATGCAGAGCGACTCGTTCATGCAGCTGCCGCTGGTCGCCGTGTTCCTCACCGTGCTGCTGTCCTTCCCGCCGCTGTTCCACCCAGGCCGTGTCATCGTTCAGGAGCTCATCCACAACAAGCCGGCGGCGGAGCTGGGCTGGCAGTCGCGGCTCGTCACGACCGCGGCGCTGCTGCTGGGCGAGCTGCTCGTGGCCGTGTGGGTGCCGGGCATCGAGGTCGTGTTCGCGCTCGTGGGCGCGTCCACCACCGTGCTCATCTGCTACGTGTTCCCCGTCGCCATGTTCACGTCGCTGTATCCGTGGCGCGAGCGCGGCCTGCGCGGCTGGCTCTGGTGCGGGGGCTTGTGGGCGATCGTGGCCTTCGTGGCTGTCATGGGCGTGCGCACCATCGTCTTCCTGCTCAGCAGCAAGGCGTGAGGTTACCTGGCTAGTAGATGCAGTAGATACGTTCGTGTAGAGCGACTGTGCCTGATGATCGAATCGAGACGACGATCCCATGCGAGGCGTTTGGTTTGAACCCTGTAGCTTCGTGGCCAAGGTGGCCAAGACTTCCATTCTTTCACACGTGCGGCAGCTTCTCATTGGCACTACTAGTCGACCTTGCGTCGTCACCGATCAGCGGTGCACGGCGGCAGTCGATTGTGGCCCACGGCATTGCATGTGGCAACGCTTGCTTGGCCAAATAAAGGGGACAACGTCCAAGTGCCACGAGGAGATGATCGGCAAGGGCGCGCACTGTAAGAACGCCTGCTTGGTTGGCGTGACGTGGCCGCCACTGCGATGCCATTGTGTGTCACGACGCCGCGTATCGGTTCCACGAGTGCGCGAGCTTGACGTGGTAGTTGAGCACGCCGTCGGCCCTTTTCCTGTCCTTGGGCTTGAGCCCTTGCGGCGGCTCGTCCTGATTCGACCTGTCGCCGCCACTTTCGAGCCGCAGATCCAGAAGCTCCAGCCGGTCGACGCTCGACGCCCTGGTCCCCAGCACCAATTCCCGCCGCTGGTCTCTCGTCTCCACTGCTGGCGTTGAGAGCCCGCAATGCACCGTCGCGCTGCTGCTGCTTCGGGCTCGATGCGAGGCGCCTTGAGATGTGGGCTGGCGTGAGCGTGGCCGCAGCGCGTGCTTCAGGTCCGACAGCGTCACCATCGAGTACCGACGCCGCCCCGCGCCCTCGCCCAGGGTACTACCCATGGTCTCCGCACTCGACACCTGCGGCAGCTCGCTCAACAGCGCATCTGCGAGTCACAACAGCCACCCAGTCAGTTTCTCCGCCTCACTCACACAACTCTGAGACAGCACGTACGCATGGACTGCTCCTGGCCCCTCACCGCGTTCATGGGCACGGACTGCGCCCGCGAGACCTTCGCGGCCTGCGGCTTGGCTCGCGCCTGCGCCAGGATCATCTCGCGGATGGCCTTGTCCACCTCCTGGGCCTCGACGCGATGGGAGAAGCGCTTGCGTCGCGTCGGCGTCTTGGGCGTCGTGAGCGACTTGCGCTCGTCTGCCATCTCCTGCGGCGTCATACAGAGCCGTTCTTGGAGCACTGACATGCGCGCCACCGACGACATGTGCTGGCGCCTCTGCCTGGCATCCGTCTTGTCGACGAACTGCTCTGCAAAGGCCGCCTGCTGAGCTTCCCGCTGCGCCACGTCCACCGGAAACCTCCACGGCCGCCTCTCGGGGACTCGTCTCGTCGCAAAGTAGTCCAGTACTCCCAGTAGCTCACCCACGACGCTCCAGATCTTGACTTTTCCGGACGCGGAGGACGAGAGCAGCACCCATGGATCGCCGCTCGACGTCCGCAGAGAGGTCACGGCGCTGGCGTGGGCTCGCCACTTAGCCGTCGCGAGCTGCCGTCGTCGCTGAGACGGAGACTGGCGACGGCTCCGCCTGCGTGCGTTGCCGTGGAGCGCTGCCACGGCCTCGTACCCCATCGCCATCTCCTCGTGCTGGAACAGCACCACGCTCTTCCTCTTTGGGGCCTCGTCGAAGGCATTAGCTGGGGCGGCGACTTCCTCACTGCGTCCACTGAGCAGCCACGACGCCATGAAACCGCTTTCATTCGCAGAGACCACGTACAGACCTGGCTCGGCCTTCCTCTTCCGAGGCGCGTCGACCTCATCACCGAATGGCAGCACGTCGTCCTCACGGACAGTCCCAGCAGGCGCACCATCGGCCGTCAGGAACGTCGCCGTGTGGGGCGTTGGCTCGGGTTGCTCTGGCTTCGTCGAGCCTTGTTGGCTCCCCACAGATACTGTCAGAAGATGAAGAATTGGCGCTTTCGTCGGACGCTCTGCTCCCATCAGCTCAGCAGCGCACACGTACGTGCCACCACTCCCCTCTGTCCACAAGAAGACGTTTCCCTGCGACGTTCCGACCACCAGATCACGCGACGACCCGCAGAAGCAGAAGCTCGTGATCTCCTGCTCTTCTTCCTCCATGTTCGGCTGCTGGTTGCGCCCCGCCAGCACCACGATGGCGCCTTGGGCGTGGCTGAGATCGAAGTTCCAGACCAGGATGAAGCTCTCACTCCGCTGGTTTCCGTTGATGAGCACGGCGAGCAGGTTCAAGGCCTCGTTTCCAATCGCTCGCACGATCTCAAACTTCTTTTGTGGTTGTGGCTCGATGTGTCCGCCTTTCTCACTACCCACAGGCGCTTCTGGTAGGAAACGCAGCGACTGCAGTAGTACCGACTGAGGCTTCGCTGCGCCAAAGGGGACGTAGTACCCGACCGCGTTGTTCTCATCGTACACGTGAAGCACCGAGTCCAGAGACACGGAGACGACCCGCTTGGAGTTGAGCACGTACGAAAGCCACAGCACCGCGGACGCGTGCGGATCCAGTGCTTTCATGACCGTGCCGTTCACGAGGTTCACGACTCGCACGCCGCCCCAGTCGTCGCCCAGCAGCACCTTCCGTTCGCGGTCGTCCACACACGCGGCTGTGATAGTGCGTGGCGAGCCAGTCACAGACGCCTTGTCACTTGCGACGTCCGTGTACCCTGACGGCGGCAAGGACTGCAGAATCGCAGAGAACGGGAAGCGCTTCCATAGCTTGCCGCTCTCTGCCTGCCACAGCAACAGTCTCGTGGCAGTCACAGCCAGTATGACGTTCAACCCGCTGCAGTACGTCGCTAATATCACGTCTTCACGCTCGCGGCAGACTCGCAAATCGAAGAATTCGACGCTACTACCCGTCGTCGTCGACACCGCGATCATCACTGCATCGGAAAGCGGCGTCTCGGGCACTACGATGCACTCGTGGATGCGATCGCCAGCGTCGAAGACCTGCACACACGGCCATTTCTCGGTGACGTCCGATGAGTTCACGCTCGAGTAGACACGGAAGACGCCGTGGATGTCAGCGCTCACGAGGTGCTGCTTTGAGTCCACAAACCGCAGCAGCAGCAACGGCGCGTCATGGTCCCTCAGCGTCGCATCGAGCTTGAGCTTGCCGCTGGACCCGATGCGCCAGATGAGAATGTGGTGCGTGGACTCGTCGCTGCCGTACGCATGGGCGCCTGCGCTCGCCAGCACCTGAGTCTCCACCGACAGCGTCAACACGCGGACGCCGTGGCCGTGGGCGTCCAGCGTCTGCAGATCGTGGCCACTCTCCGTTTCGACGACTGTGAGCTGCCCGTCCTCGCGTCCGACGACCAGGAAGACGTGGTTGTTGGTCGTGGAGTAGCCCACCATGGACGTCACGCCCTTGATCCTGTCGCGATGGTCGAAGCTGCTGATGGTTGTGAGCGTCGCGAGGTCCCAGAGCAAAAGCTGGTGGATCTTCGTGGGGGCGCTGGCTTTCTGTGCAGGCGTCACGGATGCAATCGTAGGAAACACAACGGACGCAGTGGCGAGCAGCTGCAGTGACGGCAGCCACGTGAGCTGCTCCTGTGGCGAGGCCAGTTCGATGCGCCGCAGCATCATTGGCGAATGCGCCTTCTGACTGGACGACTCAGGTAGCTGCCACACGCTCAAGTACGCCAGTGGTACGCGCATAGAGGACACCACGAGCCAATTCTTCCCAGGGATGTAGCAAATGTCCAGTACACAGTGCTCCTGGAACGCCGTGTGGAGTCGGATCGTGGAGACGTGGCGCGGCGCCTCGTTCTGGTCAAAATGCAACGCGTACACGTACACTACGTCCGCGAGATGCTCAAAGTACGCGACTGCGTGGAGATCTGGCAGATGCACGAGCCGCTGGATGTGGCGCTTGAGGCAGTTCATGGGCGTCTTGGCGTCGCGGAACGCCAGGTTCCAGGGCTGGTACTGCTTCTCCAGCGCGTCGTTTCCGACCGCAAATTCGGCTTTGGCCTGTCCTGCGTCCAGCATGTAGCCCGCAAACTCGTCCCACTCGAGCTTCTCGTCGCCATTGACGTCGATCGTGCGGAACAGTTCAATCGCGCCCACCACAAAGTCGAGCTCGTCGTGGATGCGGTCGCGAAGACTGGTCTTCATGAGCGTCACGAACTGCTCCAAGGAGAGACACGAGCCGAACTGGCCGCGTAGGCGCCGCACGTCTTCCGTGGTCATCTTCATCATGACGTCCATGGTGGCTGCAGCCTGGGAGGAGCGTCGTGGCGATGAGGGGCGGGCCCAATGCGCCCATGCTGTAGCAGCGGCACTGAGCGAGTGTCGTTTCAAGATCACCATGTGGACCACACCACCCAGGAATCGGACGCCGTAAATAACCAACGTTAGTTTGTTTCATTGTCTGTGACGAGTGGGCTGACCTCCAACTCCGTCGCCACCAAGCACAAATATGTCGCGACGGAGGCGCTTGGCGCTGCGTCAGATCGATGAACCCGATGTCGTGGGGGCGCTGAGCGACGAGGAAGATGCGCGCGATGCTATGGCTCATGCTGCCACGGCCGTGCAGGAGCCTAACTTCAATCTGCTCCCCGGGATGATGATGAACATGGGCTCCACGCCAGACGCGCCGATAGTGCTCGACTGCGACGAGGACATGGCGGGTGACCACGCGCCGACGCAACTCGTGGACTCCCAGTCGCAACCAGACGCAGACATCGCGCCAGCACCAAAGAAACCGCGGATAGAGAGTGAAAATGGTCCGAAACTGCGTCTTCAAGCGCCTACACGAACGGAGAAGTCAACCGCTGAGCATCGGAAGGGCATCTTCCAGCTCTACCAGACAGGCCTGTGCACCGACCACACGCTGCGACTGCATTTCATTAGACGAAGGGTACGCTATGCCAGTATTCACAACCTCAGGGCGTTCTAATGAAGACTTTTATGCTGTTCAGCCGCCACCGCCACCGGCCAAGCGCGTGGAAGACGAGTTCGTGCTGCCTCGGCCGCGTATCAGCCTCGTTGATATGCTACCCCCTTCGAAGATTAACTTTCGAGATCTCTTCGATCGTGACGATGTTCAATGCGAGGCTGCGATCGCAACGGAGCCGCGCGAGTCCATCCGTGATTTGGAGAAGATCATCCAGTCAGCGCAAGACAACTGGCGGCAAATCCGATCAGCGAACGCCTCGACGATCCTCTCATGGCGTGCACTTCAAGATCACGAATGGCGTCAAGTATTCAGCGCTTGTGGAGGCTTCATCCCAGCTACTGAAGACATCGTTCACGCCATGCAGACGCTTCACTCCGACGCGTTCGCCATTTTCATCTGGAAGGAGCTCCTACCTGCGATTGTTTTGCGCATCCACAGAGACAACGACCACTCGACGCTGCCGCAGTTTGCCAGCGTTCTCCTGAGCCACTCCCACTTCCGTCGGATTCCCGCCAAGGACTTCCGTGCGCAGCTCCGCGGCCATCAGCTCCGCACCATTGACGAAGCATTCGGAGCCCACGCCGAGCTGGAACTGGTCACTACGTTCCATAAACTCCGAAAGAGTGACTAGCCATACGTCTAAACATGTAATACTCGTGAAATTGACCCGACCATCACTCTGGTTGAAGTGCTTCTTCTCCATTTTCAGTTGGCGAAGAAACCGGAAAACGGAAGAAGCGAACGACGAATATGGTGACGGAAGCGGCGGCGGCGGAAGCTACGCGCACGAAGAAGGCGGCAGGAAGAGCACGACAGGCATTTGCGCAGAGAGCGGTGGCGTCTGCAGGTGCTGGTGGCGGTGGGTCTGGCCCACGCACGACTGCGACTGCGGCGGCGGCGCCAGCACTCAAGTTCAACCTCAAGAGGACGGGGGCCGCGGCGACTGGCGGCGCACTTTTCGCAAAGAAGACGACTAGCCTGGCGATGAACGCTCAGCGTACGTGCTTTGTGGCCAAATGGCTGATCCGCTGGATGTAATTGATGTGAGACATGGTGTTTCTGTAGCGCCGAAGGCGGCGAAGGCGCCGTTTGCGTTGGCGATTGGCGCGAAACCAAGCGGAGGCAAAGGTTGGTGGTGCATGGCGTCGCTAGATCACCAGTGGCTTGTGCAAAGAAGGGAAATGTGAAGAAAGAGGAGACTGATGCGCATGAGAAAGAGCGAGACAAGCCCAAGGGACTGTCGTTCAAGGGGTTCTCCATGCCCAAACTGAGCCAGCCCAAGCCAAACGAATCCAAAGGGCCAGCGCCGCAGGAAAATACGACGTCCGCACCATCCACTGGCCTCAAACCAAAGAGCGTTGAGTCGGTCATGAAGTCGTCGTCTCTGTCTATAAGCGTCGCGGTCCCAGCAGCCAAGCAGAACCGATTCACGACGCGACCTTCAGGCGTCGCAGCGAAGGCTCCTCTGTTCCAACTGAAGCCGCCCACAGCATCGACGAAGGCTGTAGCACCGATCGCAACCACCAAGCCACCGAAATTCGAGGCGAAGAAGCATGTTCCTGTGAAAGAAGCAGAACCACGGTCGGCTGCCGAGGTTGTGGTCAGTAAGAATGCCAAGCCAGGGCAGGCTTCCCCCGTGATGGCGCAGAAACGAACGGAGCATCCAGATTCGACCGAGACGCTGGCAACTCACAAGAAGATGAAGGTTGCAACGCCGTCGAAGCCACTGGAAGAAAAGACTTCAAACGTCCCGGGAGCTTTGCGAGTGCTGAATGTGGTCAGTCCGGAGCCACGACGAGTGCTGCTGCACACGCCCAAGAAGAAACCCAGCGCACAACCGGTCTCGCTCACCCCTAGAGTCTCACGTGCGGATGCGCCATCACTTGATCTCGAGTACGTACTCTTCTCTCCGCTCTGGCTTTAGCGGTGAATCTCACATTGAGTGACTTTTTCAGGCAACTCAAGCTCGCGAAGGCATCTGCAGGTGACTTGCAGAAGAGCACGTTCATTGGCGAAGACAAACCCTTCAGTGAGCTGGTTCCGTCAAGTCGGGATTCTTCTGGCGTTTTCAGCACTGAGGCAGCCTACTCTTTCATCACGAAAGAGGAAGAGGAGCTCGTGAACACAACCGAGGAAGATGAGGTCCAGTTATTTGACTTGCGTAGCGAATATTCTCATCAACGCGATTCTGATGACATTTGCACTAGGAGAGTCAACGAGCCGACGAAGACGAGTTTATCAAGGGCACTCGAAGCATCCAAGGATTTATCGACGAAGTTGCGGGTAACAAGTACCTCACGACCAGTCACTTGCTCGCTTCGCACGGTCAGAACGTCTTATCCCAGACTTGAATATCTTGTGGAGACACACTGACCCGCAACATTTGGCTTTTGCATGGAACAGCGACCATCAGCGAGTGCCTTCTGGACATGCTGACGGACATCAGCGCTCTCGCCGGTGGACTCCAACTCCTCGAACAGGACCGAATTTCCGCGCAGTCGTTCGAGGAATCCGCCATCGCGCCTTCGCAAGAGCCTACTTCGTGAACCACGAGACTCTCACCACCAACTCATCAAGCATCATTCGCGTTTCCATTGTTTTCGTCTTAATTCAGCTGACCCTTTGCGCGTAAACTCTCTTGTGTCTTTGCATCACATAGCTGCCGTACACCACTACATATAGTGACCCAGCATCAACCAGTCAGCTACAATCCAGCATACCCATGCACGCAAGCCTGAGGCCAACCGCACGCACCTTCTTGAACTCGTCGAAGCTCAGCTTGCCGTCGTTGTTCAGATCCGCCTCCTTGAAACACTGCGTCGCCGTCACGCGCGCGAGCTCTTCGGGCGCCACATCCATCTTGGTCTTGGCGGCGTCCGAAGTCTCGTACATGACCTTGAAGATCGACGTCATGTAGCTCACCATCTCGTCCTCGCTGATGAATCCGTCGCCGTTGATGTCGTACAACTGGAAGGCCGCGCGCACCTTATCGTCCATGCTCGAGCCCGAAAGTACCGACAGCCCGCTCGCCAGCTCTCCGAAGTCCACGGTGTTCGACTTGTCCGTGTCGAACACTCGGAAGAGACGCCGCACCATTTGCTCGGCCTCCTGCTTCTCCTCGGGCGTCTCATGGCCGCCCGCCAGCTTGATGATCTGGTCGAAGCACTTCTTAAAGTTGGAGAAGTTGAGTTCCCCGGACGGTGCGGCCTCAGCGAAGATCTCGAACACGTCGTGGACCTCGTACGCGTCGAGCTTGAGCAGCTGCCGCGCGTGTTCCATACTGGAGCTGTTCATCTGCAGCTCAGACGACGACCGTGGCGACAGCGGCACAGCTTCGCCTTCATTCGACGTCGAAGGTTTGAACAGTCTGGACGTCGGAAACGAATCGTCTGGTCGCGGGCCAGTCGTCGATGGCGGCGACACAGCCTCGTAGTCATCGTCTTCGACGCCATTCGACTCCCCATTCGCCTGTTTCTCGACAACACTGCGCTGCTGCTGAGCATTCAGAGACGCCACGTCCGCGCCGGGCGCCTCAACTCCCAGAGCCTGCGTCTGCGAGTACCAACGCACGAACTCATCGAAGCTCAGTCGCCCGTCGTGGTTCAGATCCGCCTCCACGAAGCACTGCTCCGCCGTGATCAGCGCGAGCTCTTCGGGCTCGACGTCCAGCTTCTCGCGCGTTCCTGGGTTGGTCTCGTACAGCACTTTGAACACACTCGTGAGGTACCGCACCATCTCTTCGAGCGAGATGAAGCCATCCTGGTTGAGATCGTACAGCGCAAACGCCGACCGCACTTTGTCTTCACGCGAACCACCGCACAGCACCGAGAGGCCGCTGCTCAGCTCACAGAAGTCGACGACGCCGTTGCCGTCCGTGTCGAAGATCGTGAAGAGTCGGTCGAGAATGATGCGCACGCGCGCCAAGTGCGGCTCGTCCGTCTTGAACTTGGCGTCGATCAGCAGCTCGAAGCAGTCCTCGAAGTCTTCGCGCGAGATCGTGCCGTCGTCCGAGCAGCGGTTCGCAAACACCTCGAAGACCTCGCTTGGATCGTACTTACTGAGGTGCGTCATCTCCTTCACGACCTGCAAACTGACCCAGTCGGGGACATGCGCAGCGTTCGAGTCGGCGGGGTTCACGGAGCCCAGCGACGACGGCTGCAAGTACCAGTTGCGGAACTCGTCAAACGACAAGCGCCCGTCTCCGTCGGCATCGGCCTCTGCGAACGCCTGCTGCGCCGTGATCTCCCCAAGCTCTTCAGGCGACACGCCGCCCATGCGCGACATGGTCTCCGGATTCACTTCGTACAGCACCTTGAAGACCGACGTCAGGTACAGCCGCATCTCGCCCAGTGAGATAAACCCGTCGTGGTTCACGTCGTACAAGTTGAACGCTGCCCGCGCCTTGTCGTTCTCAGTGCCGCCACACAGCACCGATAGCCCACTCGCCAGCTCGCTGAAGTCCACGACGCCGTTGCGGTCCGTGTCGAAGAGCGCGAACATGCGGTCCACGAGCACGCGCAGTCGGTCTTGGGACGCGCGGTCGTTGTTCTCTTCGGTCGCGCGCTGCAGCTCCGTCAGCGCTCGACGGAACGCGTCCTTGTTCAACGTGCCGTCGCTTGCCGACGCGAAGCTCGCAAACGTCTCGAACACTTCGCCCGGCGTGTAGGCGCCGAGGTTCGTCACTCGTCGCACCTCCTGCAGCGACAGCCACTCGGGGATGTTGTTCTCGATCAGGCGCTCAATGTTCGCGGTGCTCGAGTTGCTGTACCACTGACGGAACTCCGTGTAGCTCAGCTTGCCGTCCCTGTCCAAGTCCGCCTCCTCAAATGCCTGTTTCGCTGTGCGCAGGCCAAGCGCCTCAGGACTCTCCTTCGCTAACGCGTCATCTCGGGGCGACGCCTCTTGCAGGACTTTGAAGACCGCTGTCAGATACCGCGCCATCTCATCCAACGAGATGAATCCGTCGCCGTTGTAGTCGTACAACGCAAACGCCGCCTTCACCTTCTCATCCGACGTGCCCCCGCAAACGACTGAGAGCCCGCACGAAATCTCACTGAAGTCCACGACGCCGTTCTTGTCCACGTCGAAGACCTCAAAGAGGCGGTTTAAGATCGCAGTCATGCGGTCGTACTCGGCGCCGCTCATGGTCGTGTTTCCGCGTGTGAGAATCTTTCGAAAGCAGTCGTCGAACGCCTGCTTCGACACGTATCCCTGGCTGTCGGCACACTCCGCGAGAGCCTCGAAGACTTCCAGAGGCGACGCAAACGCCTGCACATTCTCAGTCAGTCGCCGCGCTTCTGCCAGGCTGAAGAGCTGCTCGCCGTCTTTCGCGACTTCGCCGATGCCACCAGGCTGCTGGTACCACTGCTGGAACTCGTCAAACGTCAGACGCCCGTCGTTGTCTTGGTCGGCCTCCAGGAACGCCTGCTGAGCCGTTACCTGACCCAGCTCCTCCGGTGAGACGCCTGCCAAGTGCGGCGTGGATTCTGGCGGCGACACTTGGAACAGCACTTTAAACACCGACGTCAAGTATCGTGTCATTTCGTCCATCGAGATGAAGCCGTCGCCGTTGAAGTCGAAGAGCGAGAACGCCGCTCGCACTTTTTGCTGCTGTGTGCCCCCGCAGAGCACCGACAGGCCGCTCGCCAGCTCCCCGAAGTCCACGAAGCCGCTGCTATCGGCGTCAAACAGATCGAACAGCCCGTTGATCACTTCCTGCAGTTTCTCGGGTTCTGCGCGGCCACTCGCTGACGTAGTGGACGCATTTCCATTCTCGCTGTGGAGTAGCTTCTCGAAGCTTTCGTGGAATGCTGCGCGCGACAGAAGTCCGTCGGTGTTGGCCTCGGCGGCAAACACCTCAAACACTTCTTCAGGCTCAAACTGAGAGAGGTTGGTCAGCGTCTTAATCTCCTGCAGTGGCATCCACTTGAGCGACGAGTCCACAACTGCGCTCTTGGCCACCGCGCTGCTGATTCCGGCTTGCGACGGGCTGTTGTACCACGTGAGGAACTCATCGTAGCTCAGCTTTCCGTCACGGTTGCGATCGGCCTCCAGGAACGCTTGCTCGGCTGTGATCGCGCCGAGTTCGTCTGCGGAGACGCCCGTCTCCGCCTGCATTTGCGGCTGCACTTCGTACAACACCTTGAAGATCGAGCTCAAGTAGCGAGTCATCTCCTCCAGGGAGATGAAGCCGTCGCCGTTGAAGTCGTACAGACGAAACGCTGCCTTCACCTTCGCGTCTCGCGCCCCCTTGCACAGAACGGAGAGTCCACTGGCCAGTTCGCTGAAGTCGATGTGGCCGTTGTGATCACGGTCGAAAACATCGAAAAGCCGGTCAGCGACCACCTTGGCGCGCAGCACTTCCGCCTCGGAACGCGGGTGGGAGGTCATTTCGATGATCTCAGCCATGCACTTGTCAAACGCGGCACGGTACAGCAACCCCTCGCCGTCGGCACAATCAGCAAAGCGCTCAAACACATCGACGACGTCCACGCTTCCCAGGTTGGTGAGCCTGCGGACTTCGTCCAAGTCGAGCGGTGCGACGATCGCGTTGAACGAAGCCTGCTGCGGCTGCGCATACCACGTCTTGAACTCCTCCAGGTTCAGCTTGCCGTCGTGGTCCCGGTCGGCATCGGCAAAGATTTCCGATGCTGTGATCGCGGCGAGTTCGCTGGCTGACACGCCTCCTAGAGTCGTCTGGCGCGTCGGGTCCAGCGCGTACAGCAGCTTGAACACGGACGACAAGTAGTGGACCATCTCGTCTTCGCTGATGAGTCCGTCGCCATTCTCGTCGTAGAGATCGAACGCCGCCTTGACCTTGTCGTGGTGCGAGCCGCCACACAGAATCGAAAGGCCGCTCGAGAGGTCGTTCAAGTCGACGAGTCCGTTGTTGTCGTTGTCAAACGCCGTGAAGAGTCTGTCAATCACTTCGTGGACGCGCGTACTTTCCTGGGCCGTCAGCTGTGATGTCGTGTCGGCACACACGTACTGGTAGAAGGATCGGTCGAAGGCCTCGCGCGTGATTTGGCCACTTTCGTTGGCTGCTGATGAGAAGATCTGGGCGGCCTTGTCGAGCGACATGGTATGCAAGCCCGTGAGCTTCTTGGCGACGTCCACGGGAATCACAGCATCGTCTATCAGCTGCTGGACACCCGCAGATCCGACCCCAGAACTCACGTGGGCCGTGCTCGATGAGTTCGAGACTGGGGCAGTGGCTTTCATGGACGCTGCGGACGCCTTTTGCTGGTCGATCCACTCCTTGAACTCCTCGTAGCTCAGCTGGTTGTCGCCGTTCTTGTCGAACGCCTGGAAGCACTCGTTCGTGGTGGCTGCAGCGAGCTCCGACGGCGACAGTCCCCCCGTGGACGCTTGCAGCTGCGGCGACGCCTTGTACAGAACCTTGAACACTGCCGTGAGGTACGCGATCATCTCATCAGGCGCGATGAACCCGTCGTGGTTGAGATCGTACAGCGTGAACAGCGACCGCGTCTTGTCCGTCAGGTTCCCGCCACACAAAATCGACAGCCCGGCACCAAGCTCCTGCACATCGATTGTTCCGTTGCCGTCCGTGTCAAACAACTCGAACAGCTCGCCGAGCAACTGCAGCGTGCGCTCGTGGCTATCGGGTGCTGTCACTTCGTTTTCTTGAGCAGCCAGAAGTTTGCGGAAGCAGCGAAAGAACGATGGCTTGTTGACTCCACCCTGCGCGTCAGACGAGGCCTCGAAGAACTCGAGGATGTCGTTCACGTCGTACGAGCCGAGGTTCGTGAGCTTCTGCATTTCCTTCAGCGTCCTCTTCGACGACTGAGGTAGCAAAACTGGTCGAAGACCTGTAGAGCCATTCACACCAGGAGGGGCGGTCACAGTGGTCGAGGCCGCAGACGAGTACCAGTTCGTGAATTCATCCAGGCTCAAGCGTCCGTCACGATCCGTGTCACACGCTGCGAATGCGTCTCGGGTCGTGACACGCGCCAGCTCGTCGGCAGAGATGTCGCGCTTGCCGGACGCCGTGAAGAGCATGCGAAACACGGACGCCAAGTACGTTTCCATGTCGTCCATTGTGATGAACCCGTCCTGGTTGATGTCGAACAGCGTGAAAGCCGCATGCACCTTGTCCTTCTGGGAGCCTCGGCAGCACACGGAGAGGCCACTCGCAAGCTCACAGAAGTCAACGACACCGTCGCGGTCCACGTCGAACGCGTCAAAAACCGTGTCAACAAAGCTGTGGAGTTGCTGCTGACGCTGTGGGTGCTGCAGTTGCTGGTTCGGAGAGCCTTGGGCTAACAGAATGTCGAAAGTTTCGTGGACGGCATCTCGTGGCAGCACACCGTCGTCGTCAACCTTCGTTGCCAGCACTTGGAAGACCTCGCTTGGCGTCAGCTCACGCAGCCCTGTCAGCGAGGCGAGCTGTTCCACAGAGAGCAAAGCCTCGTGGCTGATCGCCGCCAAGTGCTGAGACATCGCGTGCGGATGCGGTGCTGGGATATAATGAGACGGTGGCTGAGTAGGTGGTGCGAATCCACTGCCGCCGCCCTGCGTGTACCACTTGCGGAACTCCTCGAGCGAGAGCTTGTCGTCGTGGTTGAGATCGGCTTCAGCGAACGCCTGCTGCGTCGTGTACTTTGCCAAGAGTGGGGCATCGATCTGCATCGCGTGCTTGGTCTCCGGGTGGCTCTCGTACACGACGTGGAACACCGACGACAGGTACTTTTCCATCTCGTCACGCGTGATGAAGCCATCGCCGTCGGCATCAAACAGCGAGAACGCGGCAACGACCTTGTCTTCACGACTGCCTCCACACAGAATCGAGAGGCCGCTGCTCAGCTCGACGTAGTCGACCGTGTCGCTGCCATCGCGATCGAACACGTTGAACAATCGGTCGAGGAAGCGGGCCAGCGCACGCGACGGCTTTTTCTTTTGCTTCTGAAGAATCGAGAAGAAGCACTTCTTGAACGCGTCACGCGACAGCGACATGCTAGCAGTAGACGACTTGCCGTCGCCTTCACTCGTGAGCGCAGCGGCGCTGAAAAGCGAGAACAGGTCCTCCGCCGACAGATTCGCGAGCCCCGTGAGCTCACGTAGCCGCTCGAGCGTCAGCTCCTCGCCATCCTTCGAGGCTCTTCCGTTCTTCTTGGCGTGTTTGCTCTTCTTCGCCGCAGTTCCTGGCGTCCTCGCAGCCTTCGGTGTCGACGAAGGCGAAGCCACAGCCTGGAGATGCGTCGGTCCTGGCTTGGAGTACCACTTTTGGAAGGCGTCGAACGAAAGCCGTCCGTGGGCGTCGAGTTGCGCTTCCTGGAAGCATTGTCGCGCAGTCACGGCGCCCAGTTCCATAGGATCCACACTACGCACAGCACAGTGCAGTTAGTCAGTCAGTCCATCCGTCCACACCAACAGCCTCCCAGCAGCCTAGCCCACGTACTCCTTCTGGTCGAAGAGCTCCGGGGACGTCTCGGCGATCACGATGAACACGGCCGTGAGGTACTTGGTCATCTCTTCCAGCGTCATGAGGCCGTCCTGGTCGCCGTCGTACAGCTCGAAGATGCAGCGGATCTTGTCGTCTCTCGCGCCGCTGGCAAACACCGACACACCGCCCAGGAACTCCGCCACGTCCACGACGCCTTCGCTGTCAGCGTCGAAGATTGCAAACAATCGTAGGAACATCTTCTGCGCCTGCGGGTCGTAGCGCCCCGACTGCGACAGGATCTTCTCCAGGCAGCTCTCGAATGTCGCGGCGTCCAACTCCCCGCGCGGACTCGCCTGCGTGAACACGTGCACGAGCTGCGGCAGCTCAAAGTCCGTCAGGTCCAATTCGCGCAGCAGCTCTTCGTCGTCTTCGTCCTCATCCTCGTGATCGTCGTCGCCGGGCTCGGCCTCCACGGCGCTCGGGCGTCTTCCGCCCTCATCCTCCGTCTCTGTGGCCAGTTGCCCTCCGCGCGGCAGCAAGTCGTACGCGTCAACGAACTCCGGGCGTCCGACAGAGTGGTGCTGCGACGTGTGCGCCGTCCGCTTCGAACCGCGATGACCGCGGCGCTTCTTCGCGTGCTTGCGCGGCGACAGCGCGGCCACGGCCACGCGCGTCGTCTCCTCCTTCTCCGCTGCGTCGTTGTGTTGCTGCGTTGCGTGCTGAGAGGCTTCCGTCGGTCCGTACACCACCTCGTACTCGCCCGACGTGAACCGCGACAGCGAGTGCGCCAATAGCGACAGCGGGAACAGCACGCGCGTGGAGACGTCGCGCAGCGCCACGGGTATACGCCCGTCCTCTGGCGTGAGACAGGCGGCGATCTCATGGCGCGAAAGCGACGGCGTGAGCAGCAACTCGACGCCGCCGACAAGCGTCACATGCGAGACTTGCGGGACCGCTGCGGCGGCTGGAGACGTCGCTACGACGCGCCGCCGATGGGCACGCGGCGAGCTCATCTCTGGCTGTCGGTCGCGTGTGTGCGTGGTGTCGTCACGTGCCTGGAAGCAGAGATATCGAGGCCGCCAGAAGGGCGTCACTAGCGTCGGATTCAGGAGCTCCCTTGGATCTTGGACGGGTCCCCCTATGAACACAACACACAGCGTTTCTATGAGAAGGGAATGTCGGCGGAAACTTCGCGTACTGCATCCTTCCGACAAATTGCGAAATAGACTTCAAGAACACCCGAATCGTACTTTCGCGAATTATCTAGAAAAAAGCGCTTTTCTGGATTCCAGAACATGGAGCTCTTCGCTCGAACAAGATCCGGCAACTGAGAAATGCGCGTAGTGTTGGTGACGGGCGGCTCGTCCGGCGTGGGTCTGGAGTGCTGCAAGGCGCTGGCGGCCGACGTGTCCGCTGGCCCCGTGCGCGTCATCCTCGTGGGCCGTAGCTCCGACCGCGTGCAGCGCGCCGTGGACGCCGTGAGCGCCGTGGCCGTGGGCGGCAACGTCGTCGAAGGCCAGGTCGCCGACCTCTCGAGCCTGCAGTCTGTGCGCTCGCTCGTCAACTACGTCATCGAGCAGCGTGTGAAGCTGTTTGCAGTTGTCTGCAACGCCGGCGTCGAGTCGCCTGCGGTGCCCACGTCCCCCGAGGGCTTCGAGACCACGTTCGCGACCAACCACCTCGGCCATTTCCTGCTCGTGACGTCGCTTTTTCACAGCGGCGCGTTCCTCCCAGGCAGCGAGAAGCCGCGGCTCGTGGTCGTGTCGTCGTCGCTGCACAACCCAGAGCGGGACAGCGCGCGGTCGCCCAAGCCCGACGTCAGCGACTGGCAGCGCGTCGCGTACGGAGGCCCCGGGTGGACCAGCATGCAGGCCTACGGCACGAGTAAGCTGTGCAATCTGTTCTTCGGGTACGAGTTCCAGCGGCGTCACGGCAAAGACGTTCTTGTGTATATGTACACGCCAGGATTCGTTCCTGACACGGGACTGTTCCGTAACCACTCGGCGGTGGGGTGGTCGTTGGTCAAGATGATGCTCAAGCTCGTGTCGTACTGGAGCCCGAGTTTGCAGCAGAGCATGAGCACACCCGAGCGGTCCGGAGGCTTCTTGGCGCGACTGGCGAGCGACGCCGAGCTGCCGTGGGACAGCGGATCGTACTTCTCGATCGACCATCTCTTCCACACGAGCGAGCAGAGCAAGGATGAGACCCTGGCAGCGCAGCTGTGGGAGCTCTCGCAGCAATTCGTGGACAAGTGAGTCAATGTAACGACGGCTTTTTGGGTGAAGTGGCTCATTCATCGTGCAGTTATCACTGCTGATTCATGGACTTTTGGATCTGGCGGATCTCGTGAGCCACTTCCATTGCCGTAGGACGCTTCTGAGCCTCAAAGCTCAGGCATCTTGCCACGAGCGACGCGATTGGCTCGGGACATACGGTGGACACACTGGGACGTAGATCGCCCACACTCACCAGTCGAGCCATGTCCATATTGGCCACGACAACGCTGCCACTGGATGTCGTGGATATCCACGCTGTGTCTGCGTACGGATGACTGCCGCGATCCAGCTCCACGAGAAGCACGCCGAGCGAGTAGATGTCTGCCTTGTCATCGTACCGCTCGCCACGCAGTACCTCAGGTGCTACCCACGCCACTGACCCCACTTCTCCTGTCATCGTCTGCTCCAACGGCACTTCACGGCTGATGCTGAAACCACTGAGCTTCGCGTTGCCTTCCGCGTCGAGAAGCACGTTTCGTGTCTGGAGATCGCGGTGAAATGACGGGTGTTCGCAGTGAATGCAAGTACACGACAGCCTCCACCACGTCCTGAGTGATGGCCGCCTTGGTTTTTATCTTCATCTTCCCAGCAGTCCACGGCTCTTCCCAGTCGTTAGCCGACGGCGCTGCTCGGTGCTTCTGCAGCACCGAGTGGAGATCACCAGTCACGCGCAGATGAATCGGGCACGATCGCTGCAGTCACCCGTACGCGTCGGAAGGCTCCGCGCGGGCGTCGTCGTCTCGTGGCGGGTGTGAACGGCATGTGAACGGCATGCACTTGGTCCTTCAAGTGAGCAATGGTAAGCTACGGCCAAGAGTGTCGAGTGCGTGTCCAGACGACGTGAAGGTGTTGGTAGACAAGTGCTTGAGCTTTGAGTCACCAGACCGCCCTACGGCAGATGAAGTAGCGGCTGCGCTCCAGAGAATGCAGTAGGATGAAAGCTCAGGTGTAGTCAAATCCGTTTTCCTTCTCGCTGCTGCATTTGAATTTGTACTTCGTAGTTCACGACAACACCAGACCCATTTATCCGACAAGCGCTGCTTCCGTTGGCAGCTTCGACTCCTTGAGGGGTTTCTACGGCTTCTGTGTGGTGGCCTTGCGCATTTGGCGGATCGCGTGCGAAACTTCCATCGCTGTCGGACGCGACTCGGCGTCAAAGCTCAGACACTTGGCCACAAGCGACGCGACTGCGTCCGGACACGTATCCGGCACGCTCGGACGCAACTGGCCATCGCTCACCAGTCGAGCGATCTCCATATTCGCCATCATGGTGCTGCCACTCGACGCGGAAGTACTCGCCAACGCTTCGTTCGCGTACGGATGCTCACAGCGATCCAACTCCACCAGCAGCACGCCCAGCGAGTAGATGTCGGCCTTCTCATCGTACCGTTCGCCTCGCAGCACCTCTGGCGCCATCCACGCCGCCGATCCGACTCCACTTGTCATCGTCTCCTCCATCGATACTTCGCGACTGATGGCAAAGCCACTGAGCTTCGCGTTACCCGCCTTGTCCAGCAGCACATGGCGCGCCTTGAGGTCGCGATGCATGACGGGGGTCTTCAGCCAGTGCAGATACACCACGGCTTCGGCCACATCGAGCGCGATGGAAACCTTGTTCTTGATCTGGCCACCGCCCCACGGAGCCTTCCAGTCTTCCGCTGAGCTCCCCCCGTGTTGCTTCGCCAGCAGCGTGTGCAGGTCTCCGCCAGGCATGTACTCGACGACAGCCGACATCGTTCCCTGGCCTCTCCACGTGAAGCCCACGAACGCCACGATCTTCGGATGATCCAGCGAGGCGCACACTCAGATCTCGTTCATGAAGCGAGCCAACAGCGTCTCTCCGTCGGGAGTGGGGGCGACAACTTGCTTCACTGCCACCTCGCGGCCCTGGCAAACACCACGGTACACCACACCGGAACCACTTCGTGCAAGCTCGTCACCTCGAACAACGAGGCTCTCGTCGAGATGAAACGCGACCAGTCCGTCGTCGGTGCGCAATTTGTCTGCAAACAACGAAGCGAACGAAGGCTCCGCCGTCGTGAAGTCGGTGTGGGGCGACTTGAGGCTGCTGTACTGACCACCATCGGCAGTCGTAGTTTTCTTGCGGCGTCTCGTGACAAGAACTCGGTAGACGCACACGCCAACAAGGAGCAGCAACGCCGCACTCACGCTAGCGATCACGACTGGAAGGGCACTTGCTGCTACTGCGGCTACCACGCTGGGCCCGTCCGTGGTTGGGCCGTCGGCATCGCTGCCTCCTGTGTCCACCATGCCCTTCGCTGTGGATGAGGTTTTGCCTGCCTTGCCGCTCTTCTTGCCTCCTGGCACTCCGTTTTCTGGCAAGGATCCGTCATCAGACGCACCGGACTCACTTGGATTCGGCTCTTCTGAGCTCTTTGGTGACCTAGGCGACTTGGTCGACTTCGGCACCGTTGCCAAGGCAGACACGTCAATGTCTTCGCCCATCGAATTGGAACCTGAGCTCGAGCCAGAGCCAGAAGATCGCGCCGTGACGTCAGTGGGCTGTGGTGGCGACTTGGTCTGCTTCTGCGGGGGTTCAGATGTTTGCGGCGGTTCTGTTGTCTGCGGTGGGTCGTCTGGGTCCTCTGGGTCCTCTGGTTCGATTGTGTCTTCGCTTTCGGGTGGTGGCTCGAAAGTCTCATCAACGATGATCTCTTCGATCGGCGGGTACAGCTCATCGAAGCGTTCGTCTATGTCGTTGAGGCATCTCAAGTCAGCAAATCACGCAGGCAGCGGAAACCGCACTTGCACTTGGAGGAAACGCTTACCACTGATCACACACACGCTGCTCGACTTGCCAACGTCGACCAGCTCGGCCTCTGGATTGGAACACTCGAGCTGCTCGAAGTTTATGGCCCCCAGGAAATTGTACTCGGCAAACCCTGGCAAGTCCGACCGTCGGATCTCGAACGTCATCGCCCCCCACTCATTCATGCCTCCGCTGTCCCTGTTCAAACGCGTTAGCATCTCGTCGAAGATGTCATTAGCCAACAGAACGTACAGTTGGGATACTAATCCGGCGCCCCTGGGCCACCGAACACCTCACACAGTCTTCAACTTCGAGCCGGATACAACACTGCAGTATACGCGTCACAGTGAGAAGGCGGCTTCGTTCTCATGCACTAGCTCTCGCGCGTACGCACATGTTTCGAATCGAATCTGGGATCGTCACCCGCTCGAGCACTTGGAGTGGGTTTGAATCAAGAGACCTGTCCACCCCAACAGTCCGTGTTAGCACTTCCACTGCGTTTGGAGCAGTGTGAATGTTACGATCGCCGCACAAGGTTTCGAGCGTCGCTGGTAGAAACGTCTCGAGGGCCGTGAGCTTGTTGTTGGTCATCGATCTGGACAACGTCACAGTGAGACTTTGATCCAGAGTATTAGACTGCTAAGGAGGCAGGGATTGTACTTACAGAAGTTCCAGCTGAGGTGGGAGGCTGACGTCCTTGAGAGACGAGATGCGATTGTCGTCGAGGTCTCTGTTCAGCATATATCCTCAGCATATTCCGTAGCCGTCGCAAGCAGAGCCAGGGGGCTCACAGAGTTTTGAGCCGCCGGGGAAGGGTGGTGCCGATCGACTTGAGTTTGTTGAATTCGAGATTCCTGAGAAGAAGGTTGGTAAGTCAGCACCCAAACTCGTGAGTGAAGCTCACCTAGCGAACGTACAGGTAACTCAGCAAGGGTGGGAGCCACACGCCCCTGATGGATCCGATCTGGTTGCTGGAGAGGTCCCTGGAGATCATGGTCGCAGCCCATCGATTAGTACGGAGCTTTCCGCTTGCCGGCGTTCTACCGCGTCCAAGTCCGACAACTCACAGTGTGTTCAGGGAGCGTGGCAGCGGCGTATCAATGGCCTTGATTGCGTTGTATCGAAGGTCCCTGTGAACAGTGGTGAGCAATCAGAATTCTGATAGAGGAGCCCGTTTGGTGGCTCGTCACTCACAGATACACCAGGCTTGCCGGTAGCACGGTGCCGTTGAGAGTCGTAAGCTGGTTGTTGCCCGCCTCGCTGCACGTGAATCGAGTGTTAGAAGCTGCTTGCCCCACCAAGTGATGTGGTGGCCACGTACAGGTTCACCAGATCCGCTGGCAGTTGGGCTTCGAGCCTCGTCAGCCTGTTGGCGACGAGTGACCTGATGGTGCAAGAGGTTTGCTGTCAGCTCGCTACACGTGGAAGTCGTGGCCAGTTTGCGAAGCGTACATTCTCCCGCATGATGTCGGGAAAGTGGCTCCTCGAAGCGTCGAGATCTGGTTGTAGGAGAGATCCCTACAGGCATTGAATTCCACGCCTCATCGTCAACACACACGTATTGGAAATCCGCCACTGCTGTGGTACAGTACGTACAGCACTCCTGCCGATCGAGGCAACACACACTCGAGTGCTGTGAGCTTGTTGTTGTTGTTGATCCACAGATTCTCCACGGTGGTCGGGAACGTGACGCCCGAGAGCGTCGTCAGCTGGTTGTCGTTCAACTTCCTACAACAATCGTGAGTACATCAACAATTAGTCGTCATTCTCATCAAAGACGGCACCGGAGCTCGCGTACAGCGTCTTCAGCGTCGTCGGAAACACGACGCCGTCGAGCGAGTCGAGCTTGTTTTGCGAGATATCGCTGCAGTCAAAACTCTGTTAGCTCTCCGACTAGTACCTTGACGTCGCAACGGGAAACTCACACTGTCTGAAGCGATGCTGGAAACTGCACTCCCTTGAGAGACTTGACCGCAGTGCCCGATATGGTCCTGTCAGTTTTTTTAACGCCATGAGCACACCGTTCATTTCCTGAACCGTTGGAGAAACGAATGACACACAAATCGACGAGTTTGGGTGGGAGTCTGCTGCTCAGTGAAGGGGAGCTGCCGCCCTCGATGGATCTACCACATCGGCAGGAACAAGTTGTTGGTGTTGATGAGTCTCCGCGTAGAAACATGCCCATCGTTGTCAGCCACGTACAACGTCGTGAGCGAGTCGGGGAGGCTGTCGAGCGTCGTCGCGCTAATGGAACTGTCGTCACACGAATTCAGTGTCGTATCATGTCCCCGACATGCTGCAGATAACACCAGTGCAAAGCCTACAGCGTCTGAAGCACTGGCGCGCTGGAGAAGTTCGCGCCCTTGGAGAGAGGATTGTCCTCGAGGTGTCTGTATCATCGACAAGGGAGAATTGTCAAAACCAAAACTCAAAGCCTGGCGACCGAGTTCTTTCTCGACCCACTCACACATGGAGAACGCGGCTTGGCAAGCTCTCGACGCGCTCGATGCCTCTGCCACTCATACGAAGTGTCTGATCACTGGACGGCGGGCGAAAGACGGGAGGTGCCGTGGGGCGTGGAAAGATTGGGAGGAGACGGCGAACGATGCCACCTGACGGAAGTTGGCCAAACTCCACAATGTCGATGCTGCAGTCAGGCTTGACGATCCACGCATCCGAGTCCGGGAACACCTTTGACGCGATGACCGTGACGACTGATGGGCTGGGCTCTCCTGTTGCGGGGCACACAGCCGACATGGCCTGCCCTGACAAGCTGCACAGCGCGAAGGCCAGAGCAAGCAGTAACGACAAGCTCCTCATGGTGCCGGTGCTGCGCGACGAGACTCCGGTTGTGGGATTTCAAGTCTTAAGTGCCGGGAGAGAACGACGTTGTGCGTGATACACGCGGCGACGGCGAGCGCGCTGCCGGGGGCTCGCGATCTCAATCAAATTGTGCGGAGCGGCCTGGACACGGACAAGCCAGACGGCCAAGCCGTGGACAACCAGGGCTTGCTGCTGCTGGCGAGGCTTTTCTGGCCCCACCGTCTGAGGTGAACAGGCTTCTGGTTGCGCGCAGAAAACCGGCGGCAACGGGCAAGGCCTCACTGGCCCCCAACTTGCGGGCATCACCTGAATGAATAAATCTCACGAGTGGGACTATCGATGAAGTGCGAACTTCATGGCATGAAGCATGAATCATGCTGAAGTCTCAACGACGTTGGGTACTGTACAGTGCTCAAACCGGGGGCGCACACAGGAACGGCGCTGGGAACGGACAAGCGTGGGTATTGGATACTGTAGGAGCAATCTCCGAGCCGCGAGGCGCTCTGCCGGATGGTCTATTATAATAACAGACGCCTTGGGCTTTTATGATTTGACCAGCGAACGACCGTGCGGTCGTTCGCGGCGGATCAGCTGCATTACTGTACGGACAACAAATCTCACGAGTGGTACCAAGTGTCAAAAGTACAGAACTGTGCGGATTTTCCGGTAAAACTGTGCGGATTTCTTGGAGCGAGAGCCCATGCGGACGGGGCGACCCCACACTGTCCAGAATGATCTGTCTTTTCCAGCGCGTGCCTTGCCCGCCACGAGCGAAGCCTTTTCGCACAGTTTGATCCAAAAATCCGCACAGTCTCAGCCCACTCTCGTACCAAGTGTGTGGGTGACGCTCATTACGAACAGGTGGATCGTCTAGATTCACTGGTGCGTGCGTCACGAACCGTGAGTCACATCCCACTATCAGGCAAGAGCCACGGCGATTCGCTCTGATCTTGCGCGGCGTCTTCTTGGTGTAAGTAACTGACTTAGAGTGGTCCCTGATCGCTTGGGCTTTCCGTGTCCGTGCCCACCCGCTCTGCCGGGCGGGGCGACAGGCAGGGTCTGCCCGCGCGCTGCCTTTCGCCCATAGCACAGTGTACCGGTCCAGTCTTCGGTCGGCCAGAGCTCTTTCGGCCTCCGGCGATCCAATAACGTTATTAGCGATGGCTCTGGGCTCGCGCGCGGTCGCTGGCGTGGCCGTCGCGTTCCTCGTGCGGTCGATCACGGCTGCGATTTGCTCCGACACAGGAGAGGAAGCGCCGCGCGTGGTGACGCTGATGGCCTCGAAAGCGAACCCGACCGTCGACGGCTGGGTCGTGATGCCAGACTGCAACGTGGAGCTCATTGAGCCTGGCTACATCGTCAAGCCCACTTTTCCCACTATGGCTGTGAACGGCAAAGTAGTGGTGCGCGTGGCGAGTCTCCCGTCGAACCTTCATGAGTTGTGGGTCTCAGTCGACGAAACGGATCCTTCTTTGCCTGCCATGACCCGCTGACGACTCGTGCTGGCTCTAGAACCCTCTCAAGCGACCAGCTATCGCAAGGCGGCAAGTTCGACAGCGCCACTAAGCTCAAGGCCCTGTACGTCTGTCCCCCTGCGCCGGTGCATCTCCATCTCAGTAGCTAACCACTGAAATCCGTGGACGCAGGCACATGATTGGTGTCTTGCCCACATTCCTGGACTCGGTCTCCTTTCCACGGTCGCTCCAATCCGCGTAGGTGAAAGCAGCACGTACCCTCGTCCTCCTCGCTCCACTTAAGTTTGAAGAATCCTTTGTCCTCAGATCCTTTACGAATGGCGGCTTGGCTTCAATCGACCCGGGACAATTGCCCGATACGCTGACAAACCTGTGCGTACACTTGGTTGTGTTAGCCACTCGTCCGTTGCTGACTGTTCTCACTTCTTCGCTGTAGGGATCTGAGCGGGAACAAGCTGGCCAGCATCAAAAGCGCGCTGCCAGGATCTGTGAACACACTGTGTGTCTGACGATCTCCCACATTTAGCTCAACATCCGTGCTAATTTGTTGTCATTCTTGCAGAATTCTCGACAACAACAGATTCTCAACGTTCGACGTCCTACCAGCAACGTCGTCGGTCACTTCACTGTACCGACGGTACAGTGTACCGTTAGGGTTTTATCATGTGCTTATGGCGAATGGATGGCCAACTGACTGCTCGCTGCCTTGTCGACACAGGCATTTGTCGGGAAACCCGATCGCAGCGATCGAACGAGTTTCGTTGCCGAACCAGCTCACCGAAATGTGCGGCCACTTGGCAAAGCCTGAGGGTTGTGCTCACCGATCCCTAACATCCACTTCTGCGTCCCTCTTCACGTGGGTTTTCGTAGAATTTGCGCTGGCTGCGGCACGATCACAGTGCGAGGCGTTCGGTGGCCTCAACAGCTCTTCTACTTGTGAGTTTCGCTCTTCTTCCAAGCGAACTTGGCGGGGAGTCAACGCTAATGGCCCGGGATTTCATTCACATAGAGAGATTTCAGGGACTCCAATCACTCGATTTGAGATCCGGCGATCCGACCTCAGCGTCTTCCAGAAACTTGATCGCTTCGAGGCAACCATCCAGCAGTCAGCGTGCACTAGCGCGGATGACGAATTGGTGGCCTTGAGAGCGCTCAACGCCATGAGGCAGGCGGTCACCTACAAGATCTGCGTCATCAGCGGTGTGGTTCCACTTTTTCTTCCCTCCGACGTCCGTGTGAGAGTCCCTGCTAACGTTCAACTCGTTGTACTCGTCGTAGACGCCAAGTTTGAGACTCTCTACGGCGCAGGAGACGCGGGCGCAAACACCCCGAACGACCCTCCGGCCTCGACCCCAGGAGCAACCACCCAGAAGAAGAAGAAGAACTCTGGTGGGACCCCATCGCCTGGCTCGTCAGGCCAAGACGCGTCCGGTTCGAGTGAGAGTTCGGGCAGTTCGGACGCTTCGAGTCCGGCTGCGGAGCCGACAGGACCACACGCGTCGAACGGCACGAATCCAGTGCGATCGCCTACAGAGCCGACTTCGAGTCTCGGTGGATGGGAGGGCGACGGGAGCTCGTCGTTCACAAGTGGCTCGTTATCGTCGAGTGGAAAGACTCTCGGCAAGCGCGGCAACCGACCTGGCGTGGACTCCGACGCTGTACAGCCAAATCACTCGTGGTCATCCCACACAACTACGTTCATAGTCATCGGAATCGTCTCCACCGTCGTCGTTTTCGCGGTCGGAGGTTTGATGTATCGAGTTCATGCCGCCAAGCGACGTCGGCAGGAGAAAGACTTCACCACGGACAACTACACGCAAGCGACTTCACCACACACAACCAAAGAGCCCAACTCGTCGGGTGGCGGAGGGCTGACACTTACGTGGCTTCGCGGTGACGCGGATGGATACGAGGATTCCGTATTTGGGCGACTGCGCATCGATGCCACTCAACTTACTCTAAGTATGGAGATCGCGCGCGGAGGCTTTGGTATCGTGTTCCTCGGTTTCTACCAAGACCGAGAGGTGGCAATCAAGCAAATGCTGCCAAACGTGTGGCAGAAACCGCACTTGGTGACAAGTTTCATCAACGAGATCCGGCTCTGCGCGACGCTCGACCACCCCAAGGTCGTCGCGTTTGTTGGCGTCTCGTGGAGCAGTCTGCGTGATCTGTCGGTGGTCTCCGAGTACATGCCAGGCGATGATCTCCACACGCTACTCCAGAAGCACGCCGGCCATGAGTCGTCTGCCACCAGTTGGCTCTTGCCGTGGACCAAGAACCACATCAACAGCAAGGCGTC
>JAADXN010000211.1:0-35026 GCA_023337875.1 Pythium apleroticum | reverse complement strand
GTACTGATCGAATGGATTCTGCACGACGAGTCCTCACTTGTTTGAGTACACTGGAATTCTACTCGAATACAAGCCCCTCTGTTGGATCGCCCTGGGAAGGATGAGCGGATCGACACTTGAGAATTGGGGTTGGCGCAACATTCGGCGCTGCTGTGGTTAAATCGAGAGCGTGTGAGACAATAGACGCGTGAAGCGACATGAGAACTGTGTGGTGTATTGCCTTCCTGTGTGAGTGTACGTTGAGTTGTCGTTCGGGTGCGTGTTGTATGTCTCCCTGCCGACTTATGCACCTTGTGGGAGCGGGGATTCACGTGGAATGGATCCCTCACGTCCCAGGAGGCCTTTTGCCTGGAGAGCTTCGCTGAAAGCGTCGTCTCGCAGCCTTTGGGTTGTTCTATCTGGCGGCTCACTTCCTGGACTCGCGCCTTGTCCAAATACAGCGCATGGCGTCCCATATCGTGCGGAAGATCGACGACACCTTCTGCTTCGGGCCGCGTTCTGCTTGTGTCACCATCTTGGATATGTGGTCGAGTATGCAGATTCTGCCTTTGGGTGCTCCCTTCAGTCGAAGGTTGTTTGGATTGTGGGGCTCTTGGAACGAAGGATCCTGTTTGCCGGTGAGACGCGTCGATGAAGCCAAGAAAATTCGAGTTCAAATCCCGAATTTCCACTTTTTCAAACACAGAACGGCCAACACAGACAGTCAGTGTGAGATGGGTACAGTCTCACTTGAAACTCACGGCTCTAGCCCCCCATGTGTACGTGTAGGTTGAAGCTGCGCTGTGAGAAATGCAGCTCTGCGGGCAACCTCCACTATGCATGTGATCGACATCTCAAGCCGTGTTGATGAATGTATCGGTTCGGTCGTGTATTGTTGTACTAATCCCAGAGCTTGATAAGGCCATCCCAGCCGCAACTCACGACCCAGCTCGGCTCGAGTGGGTGCCACGCGACGCCCATGCACGGCCCGCGGTCGTGGGCTCGCAGCTTCTTGTACATCTTGGTCGACTTCCAGTCCCAGAAGCAGAGCTTGCCCTCGCCGTCGCCCGATGTCAAGAACTGGCCGTTCGGAGAGAAGCCGAGCTGGCACGCGTAGCCGGCGTTCGAGTGCCCCTTGAACACCTTCTTGCGCTGGATCTTGAACTTGTCGCGCGCCGTGTACACGTCGATCTGGTTGTTGAGCGACTGGCCAGCGAAGAAGCCGCCCGATGGATGCAGCGTGACGGCCGGCATGGAGTGCATGCCAGGCTCCGAGATGTACTTGACTGGCACTGGGATTCCCCACTCCCAGATCAGGATCTTCTTGTCGTCCGATGTCGACACGAAGCGGCGGTTGTCGTCCACGAACGTGACCGAGTTGACGGCCTGCAAGTGGTGGTTGTACTCCTGCACGATCTCACCGCTTCGTGTGTCGAACTGCACGACCATCTTGTTGGAATCTCCAATGACAAAGTTGGTGTTGTCTTCCGGGAAGTACTTGATGCAGTACGGCACACGGCGGTTCGTGAACGACTTGATGGACTGGCCCGTCTCGGTATCCCACAGCTGGATGAAGCGATCAAAGCCACACGACAGGAACTGGCGACCGTCGTTCGAGAACTGGATGCCCCGCACAGCGCCAGTGTGGCCTTCGTACACTCGCTTGCACTTGCGCTCGTTGTACACGTCCCAGATACGGATCGTGTTGTCCATACTGCCCGACAGCAGCAAGTGGCCGTACTTGGGGAACAGTTCGATGGCCTGGACGCCCTTAGTGTGGCCCGTCCACTTGTGGATACACTTCTTCGGTAGGAACACTTGGTGCTCGCCGTCCTCGTCTGGCTTGACACCTCGAGGCGGCTCGACCCACGAGCGTCCCAAGTAATCGTACTCGTTGTCGCCCACGAACTCGGATCGCGCCTCCATGGCCTCCTGTCCAGCACGCAATCTCGCAGGCAGTAGGTGCGCCGTCTTCTTCTCGATCATGCGGTCAAAGTCCATGTCCTCGTCGAACTCCGTATTGCTCTTCTCTTCGGCCTTGCGCTTCTTGGCTTCGATGCGTTCCTGGCGGATCTTCTCCTGCTCCTCGGTGAGCGTTCCGGCCTCGGCATCCGTGACGATCGGCTTCTCTTTGAACGGCGCCCAGATTCCATCCGTGCTCTCATCTCCATACTCGTCCTTGAAGTCCTTCTTCTTGGCTGGGTCCAGCGATCTCGACTTGGACTTGGGACGGCGCTGCGTGAACACGTTCTCTTCGTTCTTGTTCACAATCGCGCCGTCGTTCTGCTGCTGCTGCTGTGGATCCGCCGGTGCTGTGCGGTTCAAGTACATGCCCGAGTGGCTCTGGTTGTACGTGTGGTACTGTGCGTCGAAGTTAAAGTCGTCCAGGTCGGCCCGCTCCACGACGCCCGTCACGATTTCCTTGCCGCCGCCCAGCAGCGCCGGGTTGGACTGCCCAGGACGAGCGTAGGCGTTCGTGGGGCCGTGGTAGGCCGCCAGCGTAGAGTCCACGGGCAGGTTCACGCTCAATTGGGACGTCGAGGACGCCGCCAAGTGTTGCGCCGCGAGCATCGCGTACGGATCGGCGGCGGCGACCAGCGGCGCTGAGTTCACGACCGGCAACGCGAGAGCCGACTCAGTGGGTGACGCGTACGATGATGGATCTCCATGCTTGGCTGTGTGGTCGCTCTCGTCGTCGCTCGACGCGTAGTTGATCAGCGCCTCCATGGTCGTCCGCGTGCTTGGTCGTGTCCGTGTGGGGAGCTTTCCATTCAATTTTGCATCCGTCCGAAATCGATGTGGACCACGTTAAATTGATAATGATGTGGGCCACGTGAGATGGCACTTTGTCGACGATGTCGACGCTGCCCTACCCCGCCTTTCCTTTTCTTTTGAAACCGCACACGAGATCAACGTCACCACCCTCAGCAATACATTTCTTGACTATAGCTTCAACTACTATCTTATCAGAGGTAATCACCCATTAGCAGAGGTATTCCCTTCAAAAATGCTTGCAATATCTAACAATAAAGGTTTCCTCGTAATATGCGATACTTACCGGCCTTCATGTCAACCTGTGTGTTGGCGTGCGTGGCTCGAGCGAGCGTCAGCTGTGGGACTAACCGACCAACACACTCGTCTGGTTCCATCATTGCCGTCGCAACTCCAAGTCGAACGGCGGCACCTGACTGCAAGTGACGCCGCTGGTCTATCCCGCGCCGACCACACAAGCCGTTTAGACTCCATCGTAGCTCTTCATTTCCTAGTAGTACTGTCATGGCCGACGCAGTGTGGGACCTCCAGAAGACCATGCGCACGCCCACGAACGACGAGCGCGCGCGCAGCGACTCGGACCCGCTGCTCCATCTCAGCAGCATCAACGGCGCCACGCCCAAGGCGCTGGACATCGCCGTGCCGGGCGGCTTCCGGCGCCACCACGTGCAGCAGCAGAGCGAGATGCCGCCTGTCTCCAAGCACCTCCGCGACCGCATCGTCGACCGCATCGCGCGCGTGTACAACCCGTTCATCAGCAACATGCTGTCGCAGGACAACGACCAGTACGACGAGATGCAGGTGGACGACCGCGCCAACAACCTGCTTCACACGCCCATGTTCAAGCTGCCGTCGCACCGACAGCGCTTCACGCCGCGCGGCGGCAAGCCCTGGTCGCGCACGCCCACGGAGAAGTCGTCGCTGCTCTTTGACCGGTCCCCGAACACGACCTCGCAGACGGACGTCGACGTCGAGAAGGCTCCGCCGAGCTCCACGACTGACGAATCTGGCAAGACCACGACGCTGTGGCACGCGCTGCTCACGCTGCTCAAGGCGTTTGTCGGCACGGGCATTCTGTTCCTGCCGGACGGCTTCCGCAGTGGCGGCCTCATGTTCTCGCCGCTGTGTTTGCTGGTCGTTGCGGCGTTGACGATCTACGCGATGATCCGACTGCTGCAGTGCCGCACGCTCGTCGGCGGCACTTACGGCCACATTGGCTTCCTCGCGTATGGCCCATGGGGACGCCGCATGGTGCAGATCTCCATCATCCTCATGCAGGCCGGCTTCTGCTGCACGTACGTGATCTTCGTGGCCCAGAACATGGCCCAGGTGCTCGAATACATCGGCACGCCTGTCTCGGTGTCGACGCTCATCCTGCTGCAGATCCTCGTCCACATCCCGCTGTCGTGGATCCGGTACATCAGCTACTTTTCCATCAGCAACCTCATCGCCGACGTGTTCATCCTGTACGGCCTCGCGTATATCCTGGGCAACAGCTTCTCGCTGCTGGCCACGGAAGGCCCAAAGCAAGTGCAGTACTTCAACCAGCAGGACTACCCTGTCTTCATCGGCACGGCCGTGTTCACGTTTGAAGGCATTGGCCTCGTGCTACCCACGCAGAGCTCGTTGAACAAGGCGCGCCAAGCCAAGTTCCCCATCCTTCTCACGGCCACCGTCGTCGGCCTGTTCTTCTTCTACTGCTTCTTCGCCGGCACCAACTACATTGCGTTTGGTGAGGCCGTGCAGCCCATGGTCACGTCCAGTCTTCCTCGCAACGGCTGGTCCATCTCGGTGCAGTTCGGCTATTCGATCGCGCAGCTTCTGTCGTACCCGCTGTTCCTGTTCCCGGCCGTGAAGATCATGGAGGAGATGGTCGGCTTCCCGAAGCGCGCGTCCGGCTTGAAGATCGAGAAGAACATTTTCCGTGCGCTGACCGTGCTCGCCACCGTCGGCATCGCTTACTTCGGCCAGGACCGCCTCGATCTCTTCGTCTCGATCGTCGGCGCCTTCTGCTGCGGTACGTTTGGCTTGGTTTCTTCCGAGGGTTTCGTGATACTAATCGCCTTGTGATGTGTGTATGTAGTGCCGCTGAGCTTTGTGTACCCGCCGCTGTTTTACCTCAAGCTCGCGAAGGACGTGCCAGTCGTGGAGAGAGCCATGGACGTGCTGGTCATCGCCATCGGCACGTTCACGTTCGTCTACGTCACGTACTCGAACCTGCAAAAATGGGGCCAGTAGATCCCGTCCACCACAACCAGCATTGCGTTTTTCCCTACTCATCCTAACTAGACAAACCGCAAATGACAAACCAACTTCAGCATCAACTGCATCATCGCCTCGAAAGTATCCGATACATGAACGTACTGTACGACAAAAGGTGTATGGGCTGCTGGCTGTTGTGAGAATATATTATCGATGGACATCTACAGATGACGGACGAGGCGAGCAGGCGAGCAAAGCGGTGTGTGAGGGGGTGACTAGCTGTTTATGTGGTGTCTATGAGTGGCCTTTCTCGATTGCGCAGCTTAATCGTCCTCCTCGACCTTGGGCGCCAGGTAGAAGCGCATGTAGCCCATGTCGCCGATCGGGTACTCGACGACGATCGGGATGCCAGGCGACATGGACAGCGTCACGGTCTCGGACAGCGGCGTGGCCTTGGCGAACATATTTAAATAGCGCAGCGCGAACGTGAGCTCCACAGGCTCCTCCATGGTGATGATCACGCGGTCCGACTCCTTCTCGGCCGCCGTGTTGTTCTTGAGCGTGATGTTACCGGCGCCCAGGTCGCCCGAGACCGAGAACTTGACGCCCTCCTTGCCCACGGCGATAGTACACGTGTCGCCCATGGTCTGCAGGTCGCGGCAGATGCGCTGGAACTCGTTCGCAGGCATGCGCACGGTGGCCATGTACTCGGTGCCCGGGATGCCGAGGTGCTCGCTGTCGATGTCCATGAGCTTGAGCGAGAAGTCCGAGACACGGTCGCCCGCTGTACATACCAACAAACGCGTCAGTCTTCATCCATCAAATCAGTCAATCCATACAGAAGGCAACGTACAGGCCGCCTCGAACATGATGTTGAGCGCGTCGCCGTTGTCGTCGGCCGAGAGCGAGAGCGCGTCGTCGTTGCCCGAGCACTTGAGGATCTTGGACAGCGACGCCGTCTGGATGCCGAGCGAGATGTTGCGGTCGCAGCGGTAGTGCTCGAAGCCCTCGGCGCGCAGCAGCAGCGACACGAGCGACACGTGCGAGCCGTCCATGGACTGGAGCGCGATGCCCGACTTGGTGCAGTCGAGGTTGCCCTCCGAGATGAGGTCCTTCATGGCCTCGACGATGAGCTTGACGATGCGGCCCTGTGGGAGACGGGCCTCGAACATGATGGCGGGGGCTAAGGGAGAAGGGGTCTGTGGAGAGGACGGCGAATTCGCGTGTGGGTCGGACGCAAGCTCTCTTGGGTCGAGGAGCTCTTTGGTGGGAGGGAAAGCGCGCGAAAATGGCGGGACGGGAGGGACCCGGGAGGGGCGATGTGGGTGGTTTATACTTGAAGTTTGTATGAAGAGGAGGTAATGAGTAATGTATAGAAGGACTTTGATTGGCTGAAAAGGCGTCCTGCAGTTGGCGGGAATGGCTTTTTCGCGGTTTTGGCGCGGCAGAGAGATTGAGATATAGATGGAGATGTGGGTTCAGCTCGCTGCTGCGGGATGGAAAGCGCGTGTTTGAATGCTGTTCCGCATGTCAAGGCAGAGACTGTAGTCTGCGTGTGGTTGCGTCACGCTGTGCGTGGAGTCGCGGGTTCGCGGGGGTACTATTGGCCCCTGTGGTGGCCTTCCCAATGAACAGATCTGGCATGGATGCATCTTGCGATCTTGGCGCCGCTGGCTTCACAGGCAACGATTCCAGATGCGCTGGGCGGTTGGACGGCTTGTGTGTTGTCCTGGACTTTGGTTTGGATGGTTGTGGCTGAAGTTTCGGCTTGATGAGAAGATCAGGACCAACGTCTCGCTGGTTGTTGCTGACGTTTCGCATCAGGAGAGCAGTTGTGTCCAAGGCCAGTCGTGAGGAGCTGTCGCCCAGCGCCTTGGCATCTGCAGACCGCTTGAGCTTGCCCTGAATCAGAGTCCTCACGTCGCTGTTCGTGCTGGTCTCGAGTAATGAGGACATGGGAGATCGAAACGACCGCGCCACGACGCATTCTTGGTTCACGTGACGGTCATGCTGGCGCTTGTCTAGGAAGCCTCGTTTCATGCAGTAGATGCATTCCAGGGAGGCTGGTAGTGGTGACGTAGCATCTTCTTGTTGGTTTGAAGTTGAGAGACTGGGAGACGTTGTAGCTGCAGGTGGCGCAGACGCGTTGGCTTCCCTGTCCGACACACAGGCGACGATGTGATCGTCCAGGTCCACGATCTTGACGTACTTGTGGCAAACCTGGGTAGCAAGAACGGTAGCAAACGTTATGCTTGGGCGTTTCTCATGCGAGAGGAAGTTACACTCACATCACAGCTTTCAGTGCGGCTCGAGCACGCCTGCGTGTGGCCGTCCATATGCTTGCGCTTGATCTTGAAGCCGCACAGTTTGCACTACGTTTGACCATTCATCAGCACTGTGTCCATGGTCTCCACAAGCCAATACTTGTGTCAAGCGTACGAGATCGAGGGCCTGTGAGCACTTGGTCTTCCGATGGGTGTCAAGATCCGAGAGCTTGAACGATGTTTGACCGCAGTCTGGACAGTCGTGGTGATTGCTGTGCGTCGTTTCCACGTGTGTAGCTCGTTCTGGCTCCGTCTCAAAGCGCTCGCTGCACTCTGGGCAGTGGAGATGCTTTGCACGATCTTTCTGGAGTACTTTGGCCTGGCAAACCTCACATTTGAACTGGAAAAGAAGTAACTTCAGCACTTTGCCTACGCAGATTCACACGTGGGGGGCCGTACCTTGTGGTAGGATGGATTCTTGGCGCATCTCATGGTGTGAAGCTCGATGTTATCACGGGACAGCTCGGACAAACACAAAGCGCAGACTTGCTTCGCGTCGACTGAGATCGGGCTGGAGACTGGAAGGGTTCTTGAGGGTTCGGGAGGCTCGTGAGCAGGATTTGCTTCGGTGGCGACAGACTCGTCATTTCTACCACCAAGGCGGTGCCCAACGCTCGAAAACGCAGCTTGAGCGAGTTTCACATCCTTCGCCAGCGACTCGGTGTCTGCTCTCTTGGCGACCACATCCGTCATCAGTCCGTTTGCAGCGCCTCCAGCTGCCATCCTCTGTCGTGCAGCATGGAAGGAGCCGTTGCCAAGTTTTGAAGTGCTTTTCTCGACTTCTGATACGGTCGTCTTGACATCCGCAACGCAAACGCCATCGACAAGCCGTCTTCCAAAACCAACTGGGGTTGAAACACTCGGATCTTGCACCATCACCGCAGGAGCTTCCAAGTGTGGTGCTTCGTGGTCCTTTTGGTTAGCTCGGTTCACCTCCGGCTCTTGCGATCCAGATTTTGGACGCCGTAGATCTGCTCGTGCTGGAGCTACAAAATCCATCTCCAAGTCTACGTCGCCCAACAGACTGACCACGGCCCCAGGCTTGAGCTCTACAACTTTGACGTAGAACCTTTGGTTCCCATGGTCGATCAGAATGGTTTCATCCACGCTCATGACTGAATATCGCCGCAGTGCCGACTCCATGAGCAGCTTCGGGCCGACTTCAGCGGCGATATCGAGAAAGCCCGCGTCCTCTGGCTGCAAACGGCAGTAAATGCCACGCGGAATGTCGAGGACGTTTGTGATGATCACGTCCGCGCCCTCTGAGATGTGGAGGTTCTGCATCATCCAGTACGGGATGAAGACTTGGCCGTTTGGAGCACTGAACTCTTGAACGGAGCAATACTGAGAGAATCCCGAGAGCTCTTCATTGGGATCTTGCTGTGCTCCGAACGCTCGTATCTGTGGTTTCGACACTTTTGAGTAAGTGACAACAGATTTGTCCAAGCTGCATCCTACGAGTGTTCGTACGTGGAAGAGCATGGGTGTTGGAACCTTGAAACACTGAAGCTCAAGCAGCACGTTCTACATAAGCAAAGGCGTCAGTCTTCCCACCGTAGAAGCACGAGAGCCGTCAGCCTTGCCGATGGAAGCACGATCTTGTCTCCGAACTCAAGCTGCGGCATATCTACGCGCAACGCTAGTGAGCCGTCACGCCTGTCAGTCGTGCTACAGATAGCAGTATCGTACCAATGCACGCCACAGAAAAACACTGGAGCTTGCGCGGAGCGATCGTCCCCTTCGCGACTCCGGCCTTCACTCCACCGACCGCTTGCTTGGAGGATCTTCCACGTGCAGCATCGTATCGAAGCTGTGGTGGACGACCACTCTGGCTCGTGGCCTTCTTCATTCCAGCTCACTTTGTGCCTTCAATTCCTCGTATCCATCGTGGAAGCCTGCCCAATTTTTAGATCCAAACCAAGTCCAGGAATACCACCCATGAAAATCCTTCACCACCACCATTGATTGACGATACACGAGAAGTCAGGTCGTTGAGTATCGCCTCACCTTCGAACTCGAACTCATCGGCGCATTTCATCGAGCTCGCGTAGGATCGAATCCAGGCCGTCTTCCACTATCAGTGGAAGTTGCTTGGCGGCACTTCGACGCCGCTTCGCAAGATCGCTCTTCAGCCGCTTGTTCTCCTTATCCAGCGCTTCCACGTCCTGCTCCAGCGCCCGCTTACGACGCTTCGACGCCTCCACGAGGCTCCGCTTCTTGTCGTTCTCCGCCTAGAAGATCAAGTAAAAACATCGCGTTGATCGCCCATCGTCCAACATCCAGACATTAAAAACCAAACTGCACAGCACCTTGCGCGTGGCGATGATTTCTTCCAGTTGGAGTAAGCGGCCTTGAAGCTGTTGCAGCGCTGCCTCTTTCTCTTGCTGTTGGCGTAATTCGTGGTCGCGCGCCAACTTGTCCTCTTCTTGGAGGAGCTCCAGGTCCTCTGTCATCTCCTTCCAGATCTCGTCTTTGCGGGCCTGTTGCTCTTGAATGCTTCGCAAGAACCACCTTCTTTAGAGCATGCAATAGACGATTCGTAGGGAGTCCTACGCGTACGCTTTTTCGAGAAACTCGACGTGGCGCTCGCTTCGAACAGCCTTCATGTCGGCTTTCGTCAACTCTTCTTGCCGCAGTTCGAGCTCACGCCGACTCGCTGTGGCAGCATTCGTCTCGCGAAGAATCTCTTCCTCTAGACTGGAGACACTGGCGTTGTGGCGCGCTCGTATTGGCAGCAGAGTTGCCGTGACATGGCGTTCCAAGGCGTCGATGCGACGAGTCAGAAGCTCATTTTGGTCGCGCCGATCTCGCGCCACACGCCACCTGGTGAACCGCAACCAGCGACATCAGATAGCTAAGAATCCGACCAAGTGCTCCATCGTACGCGCATGTAGGCAGAACCACCCACCACTCGTCCACACACGCGCGAACTTGAGCTAATCGCGCGTCCATTTTCCCATTCAAGTTCGACAGGCAAAGTTGAAGTTTCCGTGTCTCCAACAAAGTGCGAAATGTGGTCGGAAACGTTTCAAACGAATATTACCGATGCCCTCGTAAATTACTCTTGGAGGATCTCACACGTCACAGATTTGAGAAAGGCGCGCCAGTCCAAGAGAGTCCCTGCATCAGTTCGGGATCGGCGGCAGCACGAACGGGTCTTCCGGGTCGTGGATGCGGTAGTGGCTGATCTGGATGTCCTCGCCGATGTCCTTCATGTTACCTTCGACCTTTTCGCGGATGAAATCGTACCAGTTGATGGGGCGGTAGCGAGGCTTCTCCGTCTCCCCGACGACCAGTGGCTGGATCACGGCGCCGTACGCCGGGAGGTGGAAGTATGGCACGGAAATGCGGGACTGCGTTGCATTGGCGAGCACGCGGTGTGGCGGCGCGAGGAACCTGTCGTTGGACCAGACCTGGATGAAGTCTCCCGTGTTGATCACGAACGAGTTCTTGAGCGGAGGCACCGAGTACCACTTCTGCGTGCCGCGGTGGAAAACCTGGAGGGAAGTGACGTCGTCATCCTGCAGCAGGACAGTCAGAGACCCAATGTCCGTGTGGTGGTACACGCCCATGGTCTTCTCGGGCTCTGGTGCGACGGGGTAGTGGTTCAGACGAAGCGCACTGGTGTTTTTGTAGTAGCGCTGCTTCGTGCCGGCCAGCTCGCCTTCTGCGAAAAACTGGTCGAAGAAGTTGGCTTGCTGGCCGAGGAGAACTGCAAAGAGCTTGAGCAGCCGCGTGGCAATGTGCTCCATTCGCTCACTGTGGTCGCGGAGAGTCTTCTTGAAGCCAGGCAGGATATCTTCGCTGAGCCACTGGTTCGCGTTGTTTCTGAATACTTTCACGTAGGGGTTCTCCTCTGGCGGTACGTCCGCGTGTGGGCCGCTGATATCGAGCAGCTCCTTCCAGTCCACTTTCTGCTTGGTCAGTTCTCGATCGGAGTAGCCAATGGGGTTATCTGCGCGACGTCGAATGGTGTTCTTCACGTCCTTCGGGAGTGCGAAGAACGCACGCGCCGCTGCACGAAGCTCTGCGATCTGCTCGGGCGAGACGCCATGGTTCACGATGTAGAAGAAGCCCCACTCCGACAGCGCCTCGCGCAGAGCTTCCACCGTGTCGCGGAAGGGTCCGTTCGGGTCTTGGAGCGTGGCCTCCACCTCAGCGTCGTCCTTGGCGGCCAGCAGCGCGCTGACGTCGATGGTCGGAACGCGGAACTCCTTTGCGGACGGCGACTCGTTGTTGCTCATGGTATTGTTTTCGAGACGATCTTCGTGAAGGCACAACGTCGAATGACCTGTGGGTTGTTTCTAGCGAAAGACTTTTCGAGTGAACCTGAAAGGGCTTCTTCTTCAGCACCTCACGGGCTCACTTCTCTCAACGCAGGCAACAGAGCGCCCAATCAAATCTCTGCAGGTTTCACGGTCACCGTTATTATACCGTAACGCAACGCTGGCAACTTGGACATACTCTCAAAATCGGTGAGGGATGTGTGGAGTGTGTGTGTGTTTGATGTGATTGTACCCACGTGAATATTTTGCATTTACGGTCTACAGATCACTCGCTCACTCGCTGGATCAGTTCGGGATCGGCGGCAGCACGAACGGGTCTTCTGGGTCGTGGATGCGGTAGTGGCTGATCTGGAGCTCCTCGCCGAGGTCCTTGATGTTCCCGTCCACCTTCTCGCGGAAGAACTCGTACCAGTTGATCGGACGGTAGCGTGGCTTTTCATTCTCGCCGACCACGAGAGGCTCGATCGTCGCTCCGTACGCTGGGAGGTGGAAGTACGGCACGGAGATCCGCGAGTGGGTGCCGCTGGCCAGCACTCGGTGCGGAGGCGCGAGGAACTTGTCGTTCGACCACACTTGCACGAAGTCTCCGATGTTGATCACGAACGAGTTCTTGAGCGGAGGCACCGACACCCACTGCTGCGTGCCGCCGTGGAACACCTGCAGCGACGCCACGTCGTCGTCCTGCAGCAACACAGTGAGCGCACCGACGTCCGTGTGGTGGTAGACGCCCATGGTCTTCTCAGGTTCTGGTGCGACGGGGTAGTGGTTCAGCCGCATCAAGCCCGAGTTCTGGTAGTATGGCTGCTTTGTACCCGGCAGCTCGCCTTCGGAATAGAACTGGTCAAAGAAGTTTGCGGGTTTGCCCAGCAACACGGCGAGCAGCTGCAGCAGGCGACGAGAAATGTTCACCACGCGCTCGTGGTGGTCACGCAGAGTCTTCTTGAAGCCCGGAAGAATGTCCTCGCTCAGCCACTGGTTCGCGTCGTTCTCGATCACGCGCACGTACGGGTTCTGCTCTGGCGGCACATCTTCGTGCGGAGCACTGAGGTCAAACACCTCCTTCCAGTCGAGCTTGCGCTTCGTCAGCTCGCTATCGTAGTAGCCACGGGAGTTGTCTTCACGGCGGCGGATCGTGTTCTTCACGTCCTTCGGGAGTGCGAAGAACGCACGCGCCGCGGCGCGAAGCTCTGCGATCTGCTCGGGCGAGATGCCGTGGTTCACGATGTAGAAGAAGCCCCACTCCGACAGCGCCTCGCGCAGAGCTTCCACCGTGTCGCGGAAGGGTCCGTTCGGGTCTTGGAGCGTGGCCTCCACCTCGGCGTCGTCCTTGGCGGCCAGCAGCGCGCTGACGTCGATGGTCGGAACGCGGATCTCCTTAGCGGACGGTGAGTCGTTGATCGCCATTTTGGTAATATGCTCGGTGTGTTTGAATGGAAATGGCCAAATGAACTAATGAAGCATAGCGATCTTTCGACGCGCGGAGGAACCTCACGATGCGCACGGTGGGCAAGCCTGCCTCAGGCCCTGAGGTGTTTTCAGCTCATGTTTGCACCACCAGCGGTTCGCCGCCCCGCAATTATGACACTGCCCTCGCTGATCAGTTTATTGGCTGAAGGTCTCTACCAGGGAAGCCTATTCGTCGGAGGCTCCTGTGTGAGGTCCTCCAGGGATTTTGTAGTCGTGGCGGATCTGCGTACGCTGATTGGAGCCAATTAAAATTCTCGGAGACCTTCACGTTGAACTGGATGTGGCTGGTGGTAAACTGATTTGTGGTTCCACGATGACGACACCAACTTTGCTTACACTTCAACATACTGTGAGCGTGATTCTGCCACGGATGCACTGACACTTTGACAATCGCAAATGGCCAGGTCAAAGTGGGCTTCGCGTTTGCTGCGATGGCTTCTATAGAAACGAACTGACTGAGATAGTACAGGCACGGAAGCAAGAGAGTGGTTTGTTTGACAAACACGATCATTATGGTTCAGTCGATATGTCGTCTCGACTACCTATGCGAATGAACACGCCGCACCTCCTAGCGAGCAGCTCGCGGCGTCCTATTTACACGGCGTGTTCCTTGATCGGGTCCCAGCCCGTCACGAGGTATTCGTCCAGCGCGTCCAGCTTCGCGATCTGGTCGGCGCTCAGCTTGACCTTGTACGAGTCCAGGTTCTGCTGCTGGCGCGTCGGGTTCACCGACTTTGGCAGCGTGATAAAGTCCTTGGCCAAGCTCCACGCCACCAGCACCTGCGCCGGCGTCGCCTTGAGCTGGTCCGCGATCTCCACCACCACTGGGTTCTGGATCTTGTTGGCCTTGGCGAGAGGCGAGTACGCCTCGAGGTGGATGCCCACTTCGTGGTGGTACTTGACGAGCTCCTCGCGCGTCAACCACGGGTGCAGCTCGATCTGGTTCACCGCCGGCTTGACTCGCCACGTCTCGGCCAGCTTCTTCAGGTGCGCCTCACTGTAGTTCGAAACGCCGATGTCACGGAGCAGACCCTGCGACTGCGCGTCTTCCAGCGCGCGCCAGGCGTCGGCGCGGTTGACTGGGTTGCCAGGCGCGTGGAGGAGGTACAGGTCGATGTACCCACCGCCCACGCGTTCGACGCTCTGCTTGACGGCGGCCAGCACAGCGTCGTACGACCACTCCATGGCGAAGTACTTGCTCGTGACGAAGACCTCGCTGCGCGGCACACCCGAGTCGACGATGGCCTTGCCGACGTCGGCCTCGTTGCGGTAGAACTGCGCCGTGTCGACGTGGCGGTAGCCCAGCTTGAGCGCGCTGAGCACGGCGTTGTAGGTCTCCGCACCAGGCTCGCTCTGGTAGACGCCAAGGCCGATGACTGGGATGGAGTGGCCACTAGGCAGCGTCTTGGTGGCGACAGGGGCGGCCATGATTGTGAGTTACTGGCGTGGCGGGTCTTGCGTGGCTCGCGGCGAATTGCAGAATGACGAATGAGCCGTTGGGATCTTGTGTGAGAGACCCAAGCTGGTAGAGACATGAACGCATTTGATTGGCTAATTTATAGCCAATGAAGAGTGCTTTTGGGCGAGTGTATCCAATCAGATTGCAGTATGTGCGTCTGGATTTTCCACCAAGGTCAATCATGGCTTCTGCAAGTTGCGATAAGCACATTCGATGGCATCATCGCATGGCCGTCTTCCGCATATTACGGCCACTGAGCGCCAGATGATGCATCATGGCTACACTCCTGCTGTGTGTCCTGAAACTTCATGTGAGGATACAACACTGGTGAAGATGCTGTCTATTAGAGGTGCATGTGTAGCTGCTGCGTTTACACGGCGTGGTCCTTGATCGGGTCCCAGCACGTGACCATGTACCGGTCAAGCGCATCGAGCTCGGCGATCTGCTTCTCGGTGAGCTTGATCTTGTACGCATTCAAGTTTTCCTGCTGGCGAGCGGCGCGAATCGACTTTGGGATCGTGATAAATCCCTTCGCGAGGCTCCACGCGATGTGCACTTGGGCTGGAGTTGCCTGCGCCTCCGCCGCGATCTTGGTCACGACGGGGTCCTTGAACTTGTACGCGCGAGCGAGTGGCGAGTACGCCTCCAGGAAGATCCCTTGGGACTCGCAGTACGAGACGACCTCCTTGCGGGCCAGCCACGGGTGCAACTCGATCTGGTTCAGCACTGGCTTGACGCGCCAGCTCTCCGCGAGTTTCTTCAAGTGGCCCACGCCGAAGTTGGAGACGCCGATCTCACGCACGAGACCTTCCGCCTGCGCATCTTCCAGCGCGCGCCACGCATCCGCACGGCGGAAGGAGCTCGCTGGTGCGTGGAGCAGGAACAAGTCGACGTATCCGCCTCCGATATGCCTCACGCACAGCTTGACCGCCCGCATCGTGTCGTCATAACTCCACATGCTAGCGATGTACTTGGACGTGACAAAGACCTCTTCACGCGGAACGCCCGAGTCGACGATCGCTCGGCCCACGTCCGCTTCGTTTCCGTAGCCCTCCGCTGTGTCAATGTGGCGGTAGCCCATCTTCAGTGCGCTCAACACGGCGTTGTAGGTCTCGGTGCCGGGGCGGCTCTGGAAGACGCCGAGGCCGAGCGCGGGGATCGTACGGCCGCTAGCGAAGGTCTTGGTCGGGACTGGAGCTGCCATTGTGGTTGATAGGTGATCTGTCTTCTTCGACAGCGTGGGGAATGAGAAATAAAGCTGCACATCGCTGCGCTGGCTTGCTTGGCTTCCAGCGGTTAAATCCCAGACGGGTGCCCGTTGCCTTTCTCATGGATAATTTTCTGCCAGTAACGATCAAAGTCTCTGTCATGTATGATAAATATCCACGATTAGGTCATCTCTTGATTGGGTAATCCGGGGGATGGGCAGAGCAATCAATCTCAGCTGAAAACATTTTTAGGGATTTTTACATGGTATTTTGGATGCTAGAAAACAGGTTTTGACAGCACGAAACACAGCATAGCCGTTCGCTCACTCGAAGCTCTGCAACTCGCGACTCATGACTGCGTAGCTTAGTAGTAGAGCACCTTGCGGTCGTTGAGCGGCTGCGTCGGGCGGTTGTCGTGGCCGTGGTCGGCTGCAGGACGGTCCTTGTACTTGTCAGCGAGACGCTCGAACTCGCCGAGCGAGATCTCGAGAGGGTTGTTGATGACCCACCAGTTCACGATCTCACTGCACGGCGGCGTGGTCAAGCTGCCCTTGTAGTTGAACAAGTGGCTCTTGTGCACGACGGCGTTGAGCAGGTCAACGTAGTTGATTCTGCCACAAAGAGCCAAACTGTAGTCAGTACACTCGTCGACTAGTGAAGAGTCCGTTGAGGTTACTTACCCGAGGTTGACAGGCACGACAGCGCCTTCCTCGCCCTGGTTGATCGTCTTCCACGCGCTCTCGATCCAGGCGTTCTCCTGGACATCCGGCTTGGCGCTCAAGAGCAGACCCGTGACAAGCAGGTTGCTGCCACCGTCCTCCTTGTGGACAAAGTGGATCTCGCCACTGTAGTGGTGGCCGTAGATCGTGTGCTCGGACAGCGTGTGCACGTGGAACTGAAGCAGCGTGTACGTTTTGCCGTCCTCAAGCGTGAGCGACACCTTGCAGCCTATGGTGTCATGGTATCGCGATGGTTAGATTCTTCGCTGTCACCCGTTTAATGAGTGAACAGCCTCTTAACCGCTTACCGCTGTCGCCGTTGAACTCCCACTTGTACAGGTCCTCCAGAGTCTTGAGGTTGAAGTTCTCGCAGTCGCCATGGAACTGGATGGGCGCCACAGTGGTGGTGTTCCACAAGTTGACGATGCTGTCGCCGTTGTACTCCAGGTTGATCGGCGACTGGTGCGAGCCTCCGCAGTTCGAGTTGATCTCGTTCCAACGCGATGGGCCAAGCTGAGTCGCGCTGTCCTCGTGGTATCCCCACGGGTCAGCGGCCGACGCGGCGCTGAGAAGGCCAGCGGCGACTAAGGTACGGACTGGAGACCACACCATCTTGGCTTCGATGTGTTAACGTGAGCTGTGGACTTGGTTGGGGCCGGATCGCTTGGGAGGCGAATTGAGAACTGACTCACGAACTCAATGGATCTTGTAACCAAGAGACCATTTCAAGAGCGGCAGCGTGGGTCTCTGCACCGCACATTCACACGAATCGCCTGTTCAAAACCACGCCTTCAGCCCCAGCCAATTGCTTCTGCCTACGCGCTCGCATCTGCACTAGCACCGCGAGGGGCCGCCTCGCTGCGAAAATGGACGGCTCTGCGTCACGCCAATGCGTCGCAGAGTCCGCCAGAGCGTCGCGTGGCCCCTCGTTGGCCTGCGCGATCTTCCACGCTCGCATCTCCCTCACAGCCCACGACCTTTCACGGCCAAGATCGCGACTCAGATATCGTTCACCTGATCCGCGTAATTTACTGGAAATTACTTTCACTACCGTGTGGACCACATTATTCCTGAATATGCACCAATAGCGCACGGTCTTCTATTATAGTTGGTGATCAAATGCACCAGCAGCTCCATTGCTCTCCATCACGAAAATGACGGGACCGAGTGCGAGCGGCTACACGCCGCCTCCGCCTCCGCGTGGCGGCGTGAACGTTGGCGGCGGCAGCTCCGTGGGCCGCGCGATCTTCGCTTTGGTCGGCGGCTTCGGCGGCGCGTACCTTGGCTTCTACCTGCAGTCCAAGTACATCGAAGAGCGACGGGTACGCACACCAATGAACATTATAATGAACTTCGGATCTCTTCACGTGAGCGGCTCATTATGACGCGTTATGATGGCCCACTAGGTCCGCGTGCTCGTGGAAATCGAGGCGCAGAAGCGATTTGCGGAAGAGAATGCGGCGGCGGCAGCAGCGTCCAGCGAATAGACTCACAGACAGACGGACGGACAGAAAGGCTGCGTGTCAATGTCGTCATCCGGCAGCTACAGACCCCGTAGCGGCCAGCGGCGTGGGCAGCGTCGAGGCCTCGCGCGTGGCGTTGAGCAGCGTGAGCATCTGCTTCTGCTGGCCCACGAGGATCTCCACGAGCTTGCGCTCCATGGTCTTCAATTCAGCCTCTTTGTCTTCTCGCCGCTGTCGTAGCGACGCCAGCGTCTTGTCAATGTTGCGAACTTCCACCTTTTTGCGCTCCATTTGTTCCAGCAGTGCGTCGAATTCTTCATTCAGACGCCGCTTCTTCGCGACCATCGCCATGTTCAAGCCTCCGTCGCTCGCAGACGACAGACCCGCCGCAGACGCCGACGACCCCTGCATCATGAGCTGCCGCAGGCTGCCTTCCACGCTGTGGGCTTCGTTCTGGAGCTGTTCGATCTCCTTCTCGAGCGTGGCCTTGACCTCCGTGACTTCCTCCATTTGCTTGGACACGATCGTGATCTCGTTCGACATCACGGAGCTCGCGCTGCGATGGGCCACGAGCTCGTCGCGCTTGTAGTTGGTCAGCGTCTGCAGCATGTCGCCGTGGCGCAACTGCACCTGCGTCCACGTCTCGCGGATCTTGGCCAGGTCACGATCCCACTGCTTCTTTTCTCGCTGCAGATTGGTGTCCAGCTGGTCGTGCTTGTTCTGCAGCTCGAGGAGCTGCTGGACGTGGCTGTTTTTGGCGTCCTCGAGCGTCTTCTTGGCGTGCATGATGAGCGCCATCAGCTGGAACACCATCGACTTCTGCTGCTTCTTCAGGTTTTCCTCCACGTCAAAATGCGCGTCTTCCGCCGCTTCGAGGGCGTTTCGTAGCCGTTGCAGCTCGTTCTCGAGCGCTTCTTTCTGCTTCTTGAGTTCTGTCATGGCCACTTCCACTTGCTCAATGAGCTTCTCCGAGTCTTCTTGGACCTGATTGATCGCGTCTTCTTGGTCGTTCAGAAGCCGTTCCTCTTGCGCTCTCAGCTTTTCCGATAGCTCCGATTCGAACTCGTCGTGCATCTGCTGGCGTGATGCTTCGAACTCGTCCAGGAGCTTCACCTTCTGATGTTCCAGCTCTACTACGCGGTGGTTCTCCTTCTCCTTAGCTAGCGCCTCGAGCTTCTCTGCGTACTCTGCTTCCAGTCGATGGAGAAGCTCCACTTGCCGACTCTCGTGATGGTGAGCAAGAGCTTTCAATTCGTTGATGAACTTTGCCTCCACACTCGCCATATCTGCACGGTGGTCATCAGCCAGCTCATCTCGAAGGTTCTCCATCTCTTCTCTGTGTCGCTCCACGAGTTCTTCTTCTTGCCTCTTCAACGCAGCCGCCAGCTCAGCCAAGTTCTTTGTCTTTTCAGTTGTCTCGATCTCACGTTGGAGCTTGGCAATTTCTTGCGCGTGCTTGTCCTCGAATTCCTTCCGCAACTGAGTGAGCTGAGCTTGCAACAGCACCGCGTGTCGTTCTTCTGCAGCTTGAATCGCCCGCACAGCCTCCTTCTGGACACTGTCAAGCTCTTCTTTCTGCTTCTGTTTGATCAATAGCGCCGCTTGCTGCCATTCGTTTTCACGATCTTGTAGTCCGCTCTCGTATGCGACTTTCTTTTCGACTTCAAGACGCGCTTGGAGCTCCTCCATTGCCTTCTGCCATTTCGCAGTCGTCTGAAGAAGCGCGTTGGCCTTGCGGTCGTTCATGTCCTTCTGCAGACTCTCCAGATGCCCTTGAGTTTTCGATTCGACGCGCTCAAGAGCTTCCTTCAACTTCTTTTCGTGCGCTGCTCGCTCTCTCTCCATCTCTCGCTGCCAGGTCTCCACGAGCTGCTTCTTCTCCTGCTCGAATTCAAAGGCATGTTGCTCTTGAAGACGCTCGATCTCCGCCTGGTGTGACGTGACCAGAGCGAGTTCCTTCTGCGCAATCTCAGCCTCAAACGCAGCGCGCATCTTCTTCACTTCCACTTCGTGTCGCCTCTCAGCGGCATCAACACATTCTTGCAACTTCGACTCGTGAGATCGCTCGCGCTCCTGCTCGTGAAGCTCCATATCACGATTCAACTGCTCAATCTGCGCGTCGTACCCATCGATAATTGCCTGCCGCTCCTCCAGCCACTGCCGCTCCTTTTCTCGCACATCCATCAGTGCAGATTGCTGGCAAGCCTCCATTTTGACTCCGAACTCTTCGCACCGTGATCGTGTCTCGTCAAAGGCCATCCGTGCTTCGTCTCGTTCTCTCTCGAGTTCCTCGCATCTGCTTTGAAGGGCAGAGAGAGCTGCAGCAGATTGCTCGTCGACGGACTTAATGGTGTGCTCGTACTGCTCTTCAAACTCCTGCATCTGCCGGCCGTGGAGATGGCGTAGATCTTCCTCCAGCTGAGATTTCTCCTGCTCGTAGTACTGCTTCAGCTCGTCCTTGTCTTGCTCATGGACCGATTTCAACCTCTGAAGAGCTTCCTCTCGTTCTGCATGGAGAGCCTGGGTCATGTCATCGCATTTGTCCATGAAATCGCGGCGTAGACGATTCTCCAAGTCGGACAACTCGACTTTATGGGCGGCGATCAGCGTCTCACGGACAACAGCAATGGAGTTCTGTGACTGCAATCGCCACAACGCAGCGGCCTTACAGGCGACGTGCCGTCTTTCGAGGTTGCGGTCAATCATACAGAGCACTCGTGCGAGCGCTTGTTGGCGCTTGAACGCTCGCTTGTCTTCACTCGATTTGTTTTCGAGAACCAGTAGATCGCCTTGTGACTTCGCGAGCTTCTGCATATACATCGCGATCTCGTCGTCCAGTCGCTGGATGCGCATGTTCTTCTCCTCTTCCATCGACTTGTACGATGCCTTGATTGTGGTCAACGCCTTCGACATTCGATCACTCGCTGATTTGCCGTATTCCTTCTCCTTCATGGCTTCCTCTCGCGCTGCGATGAGCTGAGACCTTGCCTCGTTCACTTCGATGCGCGCCTTCTCCAGCTCATCTTTCTCGAGTAGGGACTGCTCTCGAGTCTGCATGAACTTGACTTGCATATCCTTCAACTGACGCGATAAAAGCAATTTGCTTTCTTCGAGGGCTGCTTTCTCGTCTCGTAACTGACGTTCCAGGTTCGATTTCTCTGCTTGCAATGCACTGATCTTGTGTTCTGCCAGCTTCGTCATCTCCTCTGTCGAGGCCTTGAGCTCACGTAGCTCGATCTCCAGAGATTGGGCTTGGCGCTGACTTTGCGCTTTGAGCTCGGCCTCATTGTCCACCTGGTTCTTCAGGTACTGTCGCTCGTTGTCCAGTCTTCTCAACAGTGCTTCCATCTGCATGCGTTGCGTTTCTTCACTGGCGTTCTTCGCACTCATGAGACCGTCACGCTTCCACTCTTCCTGAAGTGATTCGATCAAGCCCTCCATGTCCACGATTTGCCTTGTGAGCCGCACATTTTCTTCGGCCATTTTCTCAAGCGCGAGCTTCGTGTTGGTCTCCTTCGACTTGCTCATCGTCAGTTCCTGCACTAGATCCGTCACGTTGGCCTGAAGCGTGGCGACTTTTCCCTGCATCGTGGCTTGCTGTGCGCACAACACGTCTTTCTCCTGTGCAAAGTTGGCTTCAACGCGCTCCAAATGCCGCTTGTGAGCTTCTTCTTGGTCGGCGAGAGCAACTCTCTTCTCCTTCTTGACTGACTCAAGCGACGCGGTAATGCTGGCGAGGTGGCTGCCCAACTCCTCTTTGCACTTCATCTCAGACGCGAGCTGTGCTTTCAGGTACTCGACCTTGTTGTTGAGATGCTTCTCGATCGCAGCGATATCTTGAGCAGAGGACGAGACAGAAGTCGAAGCTGCCACCGCAGAGACGGTCGTCGATACCTTCACTTTCAGCTCGGCAAGCTGCCGCTCAAGCCGCTGATTTTTCTCCTCAAGTAGTGGCAGCTTGGTCTTCGTGAGCTCGTCAAGCGATGCCCGACAGCTTTTGGCTTGCGAGATCGCCACCTGAGCTTCACTTTGCCAGTGGGTCATCTGCATATTCGCCGCCTCGGTCTGCTCTTTCGCCGTGTGTTCACTTAACCGCAGCGTTTCCATCTCCATTTGGTACCTCTCATGGAGTCGCTTGATCTCAACTTGGTGGCTTTGCGTTAACTCACGCCGTAGCTTGTCCTTCTCGTGGTTGGCTTGATCCAGTTGCTGATGCAGCGACTCGATCGTTTCGATGAGCTCGCCCATGTCCGCGGCAGCCGCGCTCGGCTTGGCACCATTCCCACTGCTTGAGGACCCACCCGCTCGCTTCTTCTCCATCGCGTCCAGCTCGACCTCGAGAATGCGCTTGCGAAACTCGTCTTCTCGATCCTGCATGAGGGCTTGCGTTTGCGTGAGTTTCTGCTCGAGAAGCTGCTTCTGCGCCTCAGCACTCTTGGTCTTGGCCTGCTCGCTCGCCAGCTCCTCACGCAGGCGAGCCACGACCTTCTCCAACTGCGCCAGACTCGCAACCGCCTCCTCTGCTGCGCGATTAGCGGCAACGCTGCTGGAGGGCATTTGTTGTTGGTTGCTTGACTGGCGAGCTGAGGTCTGCGCGTCGTCTCCTGCCGGCCGTGGTTTCTTCATCCTAACAGGCTGCTCTGGCGTCGCCTTGAGTCCGATCGCCAGTGATGGCAGCACCGCATCCGCACCAGCCCCTCGCGGCGGCTGCCTCTTCTCATTTGCAGTCAACGCCTCGCTTTCTTGCCGCGCACTGCTCTCTGTCGGATCCGACTCGTCGTGCTTCGCGAGTTCTGCCAGGAACAGTCGATCGTAGTAGAGCGCCGCGTCGTCCTCCGGCGATCCGCCCGCGCCAGTCTTCTCCGAGCGCCTCTTCCTCTCTTCTCCGCCGCTCGCTTTGCTCTTCTTCGCGACGTGTCGCTCCTTCAACTGGTCGCTCTCCCACGCCGTCTTCTTCGCATTCCATCGGAAGCCCTGCTCGCGGAAACTCGCGACGTCGGCGTAAATGCGGTGGCAGTTGCGGCACACAGCGACCTGCTTGTAGAACGCGCTCGGATTGCTGCGTCCTAGCTCTGTGCGGTGCAGATTGTCGGCTTCTTGCCACTGTAAAACCAGTTCTTCCGGCTCGAGCCCCTTGCCCATCTTGCCCAGGAGGAACGCCATCTCCGCCTTGGCCAACAGCAAGTTGTTGTTGCCGATCTTGAAGCGCTGGCCGTCGTCCAGTAGCACCGCCTCTCTGTCTCGTAGCAGTCGTCTGCGTGGCGTCGCTGCGGCGTCGTCGTCATCGTCGTCTCCGTCGTCGTTGTTCTCCAACGAATCGCCATACAAACCGCGTAATGCCGCCGGCGCGACGCGACAGAACTCGCCGCGGCACTTGATACTCGCAGAGGAGAACGTACCAACGTTGGCGTTCGCATTCGTAGTCTCGCTGGGCTGCAAAGAGGCCAGTAGCTGTGGTAATGACTGGCTCGGTTGGGTCAGAGAGGACGTCGATCGACTGACTGGAAGGCCGCCGCCCGCGGGCACTTTGCGTCGCCCATTCGAAGCCATTCGACGAGAGCGGCACCGCGATCGAAAGAACGGTCAACGTGCTTCTATCCTATCCATTCACGCGCCTCGGAAGAGTACTGGAAGCCACTTCAATCGCATACCTGAGGCCACGGTCGCCGTCCCATTTTCGCGAGGTCAGTTGAAGTCGGAACGCGCGCGAAAATCACGCCGAGGAAGGAGGCCTAATTTAAAACTACGCCATATCATTGGCTGATATTTTGTTTCTGTGCGTGTGATTGGCTGAAATCATCAAGATGAATGCGAAACCAACCCCGCTCACCAACTAATTATGGCCTGAATGGCAATGCGAGCAAGCGAACCGCGCAACGCGACGGCGATTTATAGCGCTTCATGGAGGCTACGGCGGCAGAAGTGGGCTCTGTGTGGAGCTAGAGAGTAAGTGCTTCATTCTGCTGTGCTTTTCTCGCGTTGGTCCGCTCTCCAGGCGAAGAGAATCGCGTCTTCCAGTCCACCCCATGCCCGACGGGGTCCGCCTGTGGCCTTGAAATGTCCGCGTCTTTTCCGGCCCACAACATGCTCCACAACGACGAAGACAAGCTGCTGGATGCGTTCCGCGACCAGCTTCGCGACGCGCAGGTGCGCGTGCTGCTCCACGGCACGAGCGGCGAGCCGCTGCCCGGCACGCTTGAGCTCAAGCAGGACAAAGTGACGCTCGTGTGGACGAACACGAACCGCCTGCGCCACTTCCAGCCGCGCCAGGCCGAGATCAGCCTCAGCGACGTGTGCGCCGTGCGCGAAGGGCGCCAGACCACGAACCTCATCCGCACCATCAAGTACATCGCGCCCGAGCGGCTCCCGTGGAGCGACGACTGCTGTCTCTCGCTGCTGTCGCCGATCCAGATCGGCGTCCGCACGACATCCGACGCCGCGCCGACGCGAGCGAGCGAGACGCCACTGGCGCCAGGCAGCGCCGCCGCTCTGTACACGTTCGACGTCGAGTTTGACGACCCGGCGACGCGGAATCGAGCGCTGTCGTTCTTCCTCGCCGAGGCCAATCTGTCCGGGACCATCGACCTGTACAACGAAGCCTCGGACATCGCGCTGCCGCGTGGCTGGGCGACGCGCTGCTACCAGCTCGTGTCGCATCCTTCGTTTGATGTGCTCGTGTTCATCGTCGTCGTGGTCAACATGGTGTTCATCGCGCTGCGGCCGTTCATTCTCAACGAAGACGACGACGGCGCGCTGCTCGTGAATACAAAACCCAAGATGACCGAGAACCTGTCGCCGCTCGAAGTCGCGCTGCTGATCCTGCTCACGGTCGAGCAGCTCGCGAAGATCGTCGGGTTGGAAGGACTGCGGCCGCTGCTCCGCCAGAAGTGGGACGCGTTTGACTTTGTGGTCGTGCTCATCAGCTGGATCTCTATCATTCCCAGCTCGGCGCTGTCCGGCTTCAACATGCTCTCGCTGCGGTTATTGCGAGGCGTGCGGTTGTTCAAGCACTGGAAGGGGTTCCAGGAAGTCGTGGAAACGTTCCTGCTGACGCTGCCTATGGCGGCGAACGCCGTGCTCTGTTACGGCTACTACCTGTTCCTGTTCGCGATCCTCGGCATGTACCTGTTCAACGACTCGCTCGAGTATCGCTGCGCAGTCGCGGTTGCAGCCCCCAGTACGAGTGCGATGTTTTCCCCGTCGACTGCGAAGGAGTACGCGCCTGCGGTGCCTGTGAAGTTCTGCAGCATGCAAGACCCGTCGACGTGCAAAGCACCCCACGAGTGCATTGCCATGCCAGCACCCAACAACGGCTACACGGGCTTTCATTCGTTCCAGGCGTCGTTCTTGACGGTGTTCCTGATCTCGTTGCGCTCAGGATTCGGCTCGGCGATTGACGGAGCAATGCAGGCGACGTCGTTTTTCTCGATCGTGTACTTCATCGGCCTCATGGTGTTCGTCTCGTACATGATCCTGTCGCTCTTCGTGGGGATTGTGCGCGGCAGCTACATCGAAGTGACCATCCACAACGCCGCGAAGCAAGAGGAACAGAAGAAGATGCTCGAGAACTACGAGAAGAAGAACCGCATCCAGTTTCCCTCGGCGACCAAGAACTTCCCAGACCTTGTGGCGCTTCTGTGGGCCAAATGGCGAGGCTACCGGATCCAGGTGCGAGACCAAGTGCTGCATTCGCCGCTGTTCGCCACGAACGAGCACGAAGACACGTTCCTGTCGCGGATTCGGTTGCATCGAGAGCAAGTGTTTTACCTGATTGACCCGAACGGCGACTTCATGGCGAGGCTGTGTGCGATCTGCGACTCGGCTATCTTCGAGCACTTCATGAACCTGGTCGTGTTCTTCAACAGCGTGCTGTTTGCGATGGAGTACCACGGCATGTCGCGCGAGTACGCAAACAAACTGTACACGGCCGAGAATATGCTGATTCTCGTGTACGCCGCCGAGTTTTTCATCGTATGCGGCAGCTCCGGAGGACTCGTGAGCTACCTCAAGAACCCGTGGAATCGACTTGACTTCGTCATTCTCACGTGCGCATTCATCGAGTTCTTCTGCTTGGTGACGTCACTGGTGCTCTACAGCGAGACGTACACACGCGCCATCTTCGTGCTTCGCCTGTTCCGACTCGTGCGGCCTTTCCGCGTCATTCGCAAGAAAAACGAGCTGCTGCATGTGCTCGACGCCGTGATCGCGAGTGTCCCCGCGTTCCTGAGCTTGGTCGCGTTCCACGTGCTTCTCAACAGTCTGTTCGCGATCGTCGGCATGAACCTGTTCGGAGGAAAATTCCCGTTGTCCATGCGATCCCATTTCAACACGTTTGGCGACAGCATGCTCACGCTGTTCAAGATCTCGTGCGGTGGCGACACGTGGAAGGTGTTCTTCGCATCGCTGAACGCGAGTTCCTTTGGCGCCGCTCTGGTGTTCTACATGACGTATTTCATCCTTTGCATCTACATCGTGCTCAACTTCATGCTCGTGGTGCTGCTCCGCAACTTTGCGATGAAAGAAGACGAGAAGAAGAAGACGTTGAGCAACATTTTCCAAGATCGCATGCTGACGATGCAGCGAGTCCACCACTTTGACGAGTACACGTTTCTGCAAGACTTCAGCGACCTGTACCAGAGCGACATCATGTACGCGACGCTGTCAGGAAGCGCCGAAAAGCGAGCGAAGATCGAGATGTCGACGACGGAAGAGATGACGTTTCGCCTGCTCAAGATCTTGCCGACTGCCGACTTCCTCAAGATCAAAGGCTACGGCCCCAAAAGCGTCGGCGTCGGGGGAAGTATCTCGTCAGCGAGCGGAGCCTCAACCCGTGTCAAGTATACGCGTCTCGACAACCCAGTGTCGCCCGCGGGAAGACGATCGGGTGGGTTCAATGACTTGTCAGCAATGCCTCACGAGCAAGAAGACTTCGGGCCTGGAATCCGCGGTCGCATCCGACGATTCTTCAGCGGCGAGTGGATCACAGCCGACGTCTCGCTGTTTCTCTTCCCGCTGCACTCGCGCTTCCGTCTCAAGTGTAAGCGCCTCGAAAAGGAGACGGACAAGTTCATCTTCACCTGCATCGTCATTCGCACCGTGCTGCTCGTTCTGCAGAGTCCCGTGTACGGCAACTTGATCCAGGAATTCAACACGCTCGTTGACGTGCTCTTCGCCTTCGTGCTGCTCTTCGAGTTCATCATTAAAGTCGTCGCGCGCGGCTTTCTGCTGACGCCCAACAGCTACCTGTCGACACCGATGAACCAGCTCAACATGGTCGTGCTCATGGGCTGCTCGCTGTTGCTGCTGCTGCCACGCTCGACGATGGTGACGCTGTTCCGGTTCAGTCGTGCGTTTGGCCCCGTCCGAGTCTTCTACCGAGTCAAGATGTTTCGAGTGATCATCGAGGCGTTGAAGCAGTCCTTGCGGCAGATTTTCTACTGCGTCGTCATCACGCTGTTCCTGTTCTACTCGTTCGCGACGCTCGGCATGCAGTTCTTTGCAGGCAAGTTTTCGTTCTGCAATGACCCGACCGTCTCGTCGCACGTCGAGTGTGAAGGCTTCTTCTGGAACACCAAGACGGGTATTCTCATGCCTCGCGTGTGGGGAAACCTGGCGGGCATGCATTTCGACAACATCAGCGGAGCCATGGGATCCATCTTCGTTCTCGTCACGAAGAAAGGCTGGCTGCCCGTGCTCAACCTCGCCATGGACATCGTTGGGGGTGAGCACCAACCAGTGCAGAATGCGTCCGCGTACTTTGCGCTCTTCTTCGTGGTGGTCATTTTCATCACGCGGTTCTACATCCTCAAGGTTTTCGCCGGCATCATCATGAACAACTTCCGCTGCTACAACGGTACGCTTCTGTTGAACAATCTACAGCTCATTTGGATGCGCAACAAGCACGCGATCATCAACTTGCGACCCAAGTACCCGCTTCCGGAAAACAAGTTTCTGCTGCAGGCCCAGATCTTCGTGCAGACTCGCGCGTTCCGCATGTTCACGAGCTGCATCGTCATGCTTCACGTGATCCTGTTGGCGTGGTACCGATCTCCTGTGGGCCGTGAGTTCATCGATGAGCTCAACGACGACTTGAACGGAGTGGACTCGACGCAAGCGGAACGCGGAGTGTGGTCTCTCCACTACGTCTTCGCCATGATCTACGCCATCGACGCTGTCATGTGCGTGGTATCGATGGGCTGGAGAGATTTCTTGATGAAGGGGTTCACGTGGCGCACAACCAACAGCCTGACAGCGTTCATTATGCTCGTGGGGCCTTCACTGACGAACTCTCCCGTGCTGCTGGTGCTGGGTATGACGCGTGCGTTCGACTTCAAGCACATCTCGTTGGTGTTTGAGCGCTTCCATTCCATCCGCACGTTGTTCGAGACACTTCTGGCAAGTGTGCGGCTCACCCTCAAGGTCTCACTTCTGCTCGGATACGTGCTGTTTGTGTTCGCGACGATCGGCATGCAGATCTTTTCGTTGACGCGATGGGGATACGGACTTGACTCCAACCTCAACTACCTCACGTTCCCGACGGCGTTCACGGCGTTTGTCAAGTTCACGGCGGGCGAAGACTGGTACGACACCTACCACTCGAGTGCTGTTCAGCCGCCGAACTGTGTCTCGTCAGGCTCGTGGGTATCCGCGCGATACGCCAGCGACTGTGGTTCACCCGCGCTCAGCTCGATCTTCTACCACACGTTCTACGTGCTCGTGACGCTCGTGCTGCAGAATCTGTACGTGGCGACAATGGTTGATACGTACGTGTCCACATCAGCCGTCAGTGAGAACCGAGAAGAGTCGCTTCAGATGCTCGGCTTCCGTTCGGACGACCTCAAGCATTTCCAGTCCGTGTGGAGTATGTTCGACCCGGAGGCGTTCGGCTACTTGCATCGCAAGCACCTGCTCAGCTTCCTCTCGCAGCTTGATGCGCCGCTTGGGCTCGGAAAGGCTCGCGACATGGTGACGCGTGTTGTTGCTCAGATGGATCCGGACGAAGTGACTCCTGCAGTGCGGGCTCGTGTGGAGCTGCAGGTCCACCGCAAGCGCAAGGAACTCTTCCAGGACATCGAGGCCCGCGTGAGTGAGCTCACTCTGCGGCTGCGCATCATCCACGACGACCACATGGGCGTGGACTTCACATGCCCGCCGTCGATGATCAAGTTCACGGATCTCATTGTCGTGCTCACGTCTCGCATCGTCCCGCTCGAGAGCCTGACTGTCCAAGAAAAAGTTGACGAGCTGGCCGTGCGTGGGTACGTGCGGCGCCACCGCAGTGCGATCAAGATCCAGTCCGCGTTCCGCATGTTCCGTGTGCGTCGACGCAAGACACGGCGCCGCGCGAGGTCTCGACTCGAGAGTGGCGCACCGACGGGTGAAGCGGAGGCTGCCAGGCCATCGAAGGAGTCGGGCTCGACTGAGACGGATTCCTTCAAGTTATTCAAGGAGTCGAGATCGCGACGAGCCTCACGAGCACTGTCGCTGGTGCTTCCTGCAAGTGTCGCCATCGATTTCGAGCCTCTTTCGGTCGCAGCCGATGCCAGGCTGCAAGAGTCCATCCTGGCGACTCTGCCTGGCGACATGGAAACCGTGTCGCTCGACTAGGCGTGGATCCAAAATGACAACCGTAGAGACTGTGGGTAGGTCCATTTGCAAACGGAAACGGTTGGAGTGGTTTATTGTACAATCATTGACGAAGTGCTACACGATCACGCTCGAGTGCAAGTATTCGCTTCCATCCGAGTTGTAGTCTACACACCCGTCCGTCGCGAAGCTCGGCGATGCTGTTGTGAAGTACATCGCGTCCGTCCCAGAGAGCACACTGAAGCCAAACGGCTCGAGCAGTTCCTCCATGGAGAGGGCTCCATACTGTGGTTGTTGTGGTTGCTGCTGTTGTTGCGGCTCGGGAGTCGCCACTTCCTGGGTCGCCGCCTCGTGGGCCATTTCCTTGAGACTCACCGCCAGCTTGACGCGGCGCTCCATCTTCTGGCGGTACTTCTGCGCATGGGTCATGGTCTGTCGCGTGGTCTTGGAGCCGACGACCGCGGCGATCTCCTTCCATGGCCCCGAGGGGAAGAGGTCGAGTCCCTGGAGGAAGCGCTCATGTTCGTCGTCCGTCCAGTGGGTGGCGCGGCGTCGACTCGTGCGAGGGCCCTTGAGCGCATGCGAGGCCGCGAGGCCATAGAGCTTCCGCTGGAACGAGTCGTCGGCGATGAACATGCTGTTCACAGACGGATCCTTCGCGGCGATGATCTGTTGCTGGACTTGCCACGAGATGGTCATGGTGGTGAAGTTGCTTGCTGTTGCTGTTGGTAGCAGAGTGGGAAGTTGGATAATGAGAGAGGAGACCTTGGCTGAACCTGGCTACTGTAGAGATCTGTAAACCAACGAAGAGCCCCCCCCCACTGAATCAGTGATTGAAGGCTGCGCGCGTCCTCCGCAAGTTGCTAACCATCGTACTGTAACGCGCAACGGAGATCCAGTGAACGGAGCTTCCTCGATGATTGGTCACGTTCAACTCGGTCTCAGTTGCTGTCGTAGTTTGGTGCATGGACGCGGTCAGCCGAAGCTGTCGACTTGCGCAACAACGCCCAATTCCGCGGTCACGGACGATTCCGCTCGTGTCAACAACCACGGAGACGTGTTGCGACCACCGTCTGGGCATGCAAGTCGTGCCAAAGTGCCACGTCGTTCTTCCACTCCCCAAGACAGCTAGCTCTACAGGGACGGGTTAGGGCCTCGCACGTTGAAGCCGCTGGCCTCTTCGTTCTCGTCCAGGGATGACGCCTCGAACCTGATTGGTTTGACGGCAAGGTGCGAGCTGTGTGGACCTACTACGCACTGCCAACATTCGGCAACGGCACCTCCAGTGCAGTGCAGGCTGCAGTCTGCAGCCCATCGCGAATGCTCCACAAAGAACTGGACATTGGAAGGCCCTGGCAGTCCTCAGTCTTCCAGCATACAGGCTGTGCGTCAACAGCTAGGTTCGAGCTGTCACCATGGACCTATTACGTCCTGCCAACATTTGGCAACAGCAACGGCACCTGCTCTACGGTGATGGTAAAGAGCGTCTTTTTTTAATTGGTCGTGCCGACTCTAGTCGCCAGCTTTGCCAAGGTCTTCCACATTATGTACCTAGAATGCAGTGTCAGGGTATGCGAGTGCATCAATCATCATCAGGACGCTGAGGGCCTCCATTGTCTGCTTCGCCACGTGCGGCCCCAATGAAGATTCCTGGAATGGTTCCAAATTGTTTTTTCTGAGCACCGACTGTGGTCGGCTGTCCCGCCTTTCTCACCCAAGGAAGCGCAACACAGCCAACATCGACCGCTCAAAAGATTGTCGGTGGGCGTACGTCCAGCGCGAAAGTATGACGTCGCCCCTTGACGGCGCAATTGCGAAAGTGGGATGGACGACTTGCTACTGTGGTACTTTCCTTTGGCGAGAGCGAACGTTTCCAGTCGCGAGTGCGATGTTGCGCACAGAACCTTGTCCATGTTTTCGAACATTAGTCATAGATGAACGAACTGCCGTTGGATATCCAGCGACGCTGGTGTAGTGACACTGCCAGTGTACACAGTACCGGTACATTAGCAAGCGAGTTCCTCGAACGTTCAGGCGTCACGACTCTGACCTCAGAGGCCCTGGGATGAGGCGCGTCAGCCATATCATTTTTGGTTTGTGATGCGAAAGATACTGCCGAGCGCTGCAACATGGGCCATTTTTGCGGGGGTTTGAATGACCAAGGCAACGGGATCAGCTGCAAAAACAAATACGTTCAGTGGCGTTGCGAAACGCACCAGATTGCGCTTTGATTCTGCGACTGGCGATTATGCAGAAGAGCGATGAGCCGCTGGCGCAGTTGCTCCAACGCGAGAAGAAATACGTTGCTCTGCACCCGTTGGATGGGTCATATACCCACGCAGCTCTCGAAACGAGCGGCTCAGCCTGAGCCGAGTGCCTGAACCTCAGGTGTCATACCGACTGATCGTTCCTTTCAGCCGAGAATGAGTGGTGCTTCCAACGCGAGTCCAATCCATCAGTTAAGGGCGCCTACAGCGTCAAAAACGCGTCAGTGCAAGCGTCTCGATTCTCTCCGGCCTTTGGAAGTTGGAACATGTTGACACCTACCAAACTATCCCATTAATTAAATTAAAATCCAATGAAGTCCACCCAGCACTTGCCTGTATGGAAGTGTGCAGTTGATGTTTCTTCTTCAAAAACAATGCTGGCATGCTGGCAACAAGACCAATAACGCTGTCTGTACAGCACAATGGGAGTTGATGTTGATGAAGTGAAGTTCAATTTTCGCCATTTGCGTTGTCTTCTCAGGCTGTCCCTCTTGTCAAAATGTCTTACCCCAACGAAGTCAAGGCAACACTGGATACTCTAGTATACACTACGGGTGCACGGCGGCTTCCAGGATCACTTTCTGACTTGTGATTCAGAGCAGATCCGCAAAGTCGTTCAGAAAATCGTAGTCGGCGAAGTCCAAGCCGCTGGACACGTCGAGTGGGCTACTGAGCGGAGCCAAATCCGGCTCGTGAGCGACCAGATCCGCGTCGGCAAACTTGCTCTCGGCGGCTTGCTCGCTGTAGAGATCGTGCTCGAACGACGCTTCCTTGGCCATCTCTTTGAGGCTCACCGCCAACTTGATGCGGCGCTCCATCTTCTGGCGGTACTTCTGTGCGTGGGTCATGGTCTGCCGTGTGGTCTTGGAGCCGACAACCGCGGCGACTTCCTTCCAGGGACCCGAGGGGAAGAGTTCAAGTCCCTGGAGGAAGCGTTCGTGTTCTTCATCCGTCCAATGGCTGACACGGCGGCGTGTACGAGTCGTGTCGACTGCGTTGGTGGCGAAACTGATGGCGTCTCGTCGGCCGTTCAGTGCACTCAGTGGCACGAAGAAGAGCTTGTCCGCGGCGGGCGAGCGAGCGGCGATAATCTGTTGCTGGACTTGCCACGAGATGGTCATGGCGTTTGGTGGTAATTGACGGAAGTGGTGGCTGTACAAACGGACTCGTAAGTCGGTGGTAAGTTGTGGAATGAGATTGTCAAGAGTGTACGACAGAACACTCTGACTTTGGTGGAGGAGATGCTCCTACTAGATTATTGAATCGAGGAGAAAGGAGAGAGGGCCACTCGGACTCCGAGCGGAGAGCGTGGCTGGCTGATGGAGAACAACAACTTTCTGGCGATAGGGACAGTGTTGCGTCACGATCACCTCCTGGGCTTTTTCATTCCAGCACTGTTGCACGCTAATCCTAGCACCATTTTACCAAAACAAGGTCTCTCTCATCAAGTCGTGAGCCAAAAACAACACAAAAATTCGAATGGCACGGCATCAAGGCACCTTGTTTTGGTAGTGTCGTTGGCGTACCCACGTACCGTAAATGGACAGGAAGGGCCGTCCAAGCGCTTTTCCACGGGAAAAATCGCCACGGCTTCGACAGATTTTGCGGTGGATTGCCTCGCCGCTGGGTCCTGTATCAAGCAGAGCGCCAGTATTATATCTACGGTACGAGGCTCCGCCCACGAGCTCAAGTCGCTCACCCATAAATCAGCTTGATGAAATGGTGGCCCATGAGCACTCTTTGAGCGCCAAAGCCTGAGTCTGAGCGTGAGCAACAACAGCAATCGGTTGCATCACTCCTGGGAAGAGTGATGCTCGAGTGCGGTTGTAGCCGATGCAATCAAGCGAAGTCCCGCCGTCCATTCGGTGTTGCGTCGACAAAAGAGTGGTACCCGCTTGATGCAGAGTTGCACAAGTGAGAAATGAGATGTCCCCCAGCTTGGCCTCTTAGGGCCCAAGAGAGGACGTTCTACGAGCAAATGCAGCTTCGGATGCGAAGATTGCACACACGAACGAACATTGGACTTTTCCAGTGCAGTAGTGGGCACTGGGCGTAGTCACCTTGACGCTTTGTGCCTACTTCAGACGCTTGCGTGGATCGAGCTGATGGCCGGTGGAACTACTGTACACTGTACAGTACATAATAGCGATTGCCTGCGAGGTGGCCCACCACTCCACCGTGTGTTGAAGGCATCGCAATCCTGCAGTGCAATCGACCTCTGTCAAACGCGCGAACGTGGGAAGGCGCATGCAGGAAGAAGACGAGACGCAAGCTCTAGCGCACTGAAACGATTCTCCCATCCTATGAAAATCGACACTCTACTAGTAGCACCTCCTGCCGTTGTTGGCAGTCAGTTTGTGTACAGACCTCCTTACCGACCAGCTTTGGCGAAGAAGACTCGCGGCCAGTCCAGTCCAGTTTCCAGTTTCTGACAGCAACTCAAGCCCACAAGTCTGATTTATAAATATGGTACGAGGCTGCACGCTCGCTTGAAGCCACAGTACCCAGCGACGACATGTCGATCGGCCAGGCAACACACATCTCAGAACCGATATTGCAGTTTTGCAGGCCACAAAGACTGCCATGCGCAGCCTGCAAGCGAAGGCTCAGCCCAGCCCATAACCGGTGTACTAGTACAGTATGAATCAGTTTGAGAGCCAACTTCAACGGTCGTTGGTCGCACTTGAAGTCTCCAAGAGCGACCTGCGATCGACGCGAGATGCAGACGCGAGCAAATCGACCTTCTTCTTCCACCAGGTCGCACGAATGGTGCGAAAGGTCGATCTTCTATGGTGGCGCACGAATGGTGCGAAAGGTTTCCATCTTTCATTCGAATTTGCATGAGTTCCCGATTGCCGTCGAGATTTCCGAGTCCTTGGAGATTTTTCAGACTGTGACTTCACCCTAACACATTTTGGCTGAGAGCCGTGCTTTGAGTCAAGACTACTGCACAGCATTGATGCATGACGAACCCCAGTGGATCGATGAACAAAATGCGAGGACAGTGCACACTCCAGTGGCTGCCTGTCGCTAAGAGGCAACGACGCAACTCGTGGTGTCGGCCAACAGTGCCAACAAACATCAGTTGCGTCGTGTACCCACAATGAGATGCACGAGCCATGGCGTGCCAGCCCTGCTGCGTCACCAGGTGACGCACCTCGTCTTCCTGACTGACCACAAGTGCCACTGTTGCGGTTGTGTCGACGGAAAGCGTCGAACACTCAGCCCTCCAATAACAGTTTCCATAACGTCCATTTGGACATCCAGATACTCGAACGCTTGGTGATCAAGCGC